>JBAMBQ010000113.1:0-34462 GCA_037044495.1 Stegana nigrithorax | reverse complement strand
CAAGAATGCCTTTTGGGTTAAAAATCGCGCATGCAGTGTTTCAAAGATTTGTAAAAAATATTTTTGACATGATCAGGAATAATAAGGTCATCGTATACATGGACGATATTATGGTAGCAACTGAGAACGATACTGAACATCTATCTACCCAGTGTAAAGTACTTAGGATTTTTAATCACAAAGGACGGAATAAAAGCTAACGATAAAGGAATCGAAGCAGTACAAAATTTTTAAGTCCCAGACAACGTAAATAAGGCACAAAGTTTTCTCGGTTTGTGTTCGAATTTTGGAAGATTCATAAAAGACTTTTCAATAAAAGCGAATCCGTTGTACGACCTGTGAAAAAAAAGAGAAACAATTTAAGTTTGAAAAAGCAGAATAGGATTGTTTCTCCATTATGAAAAAAAAACTTGTCCAGTAACCAGTTTTGACAATATATGATTATAAACACGAAACAGAACTTCATTGCATCGCCAGTTATCTTGGTTTTGGAGCCGTCTTAATGCAGAAAAAGGAAGGCAATAAACTGCACCCAGTGTTCTACTTCTCTAGACGAACAACAGAATTGGAATCCAAGTACCATAGTTTTGAACTTGAAGCACTAGCCATCATATATGCCCTTCACAGGTTTCGAATCAACGCGGGCGATTTAAAATCGTTACGGATTGCAATTCGTTAACACTCACGTTAAACAAGAAAGAGCCTAACCTAATAATCACTAGATGGGCTCTGGAACTCCAAGATTACGATTACGAACTAGTCCACGGATCCGCAAACCGAATTCAACATGTTGACGCCCTTAGCAGATGTACAAGTATAATGATAGTTCAAACCAACAGCTTCGAAGATAACTTAGTGATATGTCAGACAAAAGATAGATAAATAAAAGAAATTATAAAGCTATTAGAAAAAACAGAGCACAAATTATTCGAAGGGCACAACGGATTAATATATAGAAAATCAAATGATGAAAGAATACTATTCTATGTTCCTTCGGAAATGGAACTTGGACACATAGGTAGAGACCAAATGGTAGATACCATATCCAAAGCCTACTGGTGCCCAAAAGAATCAGAGCATAGAGTAGACCAAAATGCATCGTTTCAGACCGAGGTAGCTGTTTTACCTCAAACGAATTTGAGACTTTCATGAAGGAATGCAACATTCAACACATAAAGATAGCAACCGGATTGCCACGACCGAATGGTCACGTCGAAAAGGTAAATAAAAGCCAAAGGTCAATGATAGCAAAGTTGACAGAACCTGACATAGGCTTACATTGGGACATAGTAGTTGAAAAAGTGGAATTTTCACTTAACAAAACACACCATCGTAGCATAAAAGAAAATCCTAGCAAAATATGGTTTGGAATAGAACAAAAGGGACCGGTTATGGACGAATTAAAAAAAAATTTTGAAAAAATCAACAACACAGTCATCACAAAAAATTTAAAAACAATTAGAGAAAAAGGCGAGATAAATCAGTCAAAAACACAATTCTACAATAAAACCTACACGGGCAGCAATAAAAAAAGCCCACTGAATGCAAGAAAGAAGACTACGCGATGGTAAGAAATTTTGACTCTACGATCAAAAAAGTTAATACCAAAACACAAAGGGTCCTACGTAACAGCGAAAGTTCTTGAAAAAGATAGATTTATGTATTTTAAAAGACATTGATGGATTTCAAATTACTAGTAACCCATATCAAGGTGTTTGGAGCATACAAAGTGCAAAACATTGGGCACGAAAAAATAAACATATTACAAAAAATAATACACAAAACAAAAAACGAATCAAATAAATTAAGTACACAATTAAAACACAAATATATGAAATTAAAAAAACGCAAACAATGTAATAGAAATAAGTTTTAAAAAAAAAATATATATATATATATAAGGAGATCTCGCGGTCAGGACGGCCGAGTTGTAGTATTGCACTCATAGATTTAGTTGGCAACACTGCCTGCGAGCAGTGTGGAGAACAGGAGATAGAATATTATATTAGTTCTAAGCGAGAGATGAATAAAACGAGACGCGAGCTTGCGTTCAATTAACCATTATAGTATTAACTTTGTGAAAACACACACACTTGTTCACTCTGCGTTTGTACTCGTCACACTTACACTAAAATTTTCGGAAGTAGCTCACAAGCTCGTTTTTCCACTCCCTGCAGATCTCTGATTCATACTATACGCCCGCACCCAAGCAAACGCCACTCGAATAAGCAGCGACCAAACTTCCCAGAGCACAGCCAGTGGTCATTCGGGTGCAATCGTGTACGTATTTTAATGAAACAATTTTTGCTGTCTACAATGGCACTGGCTGTAAACACTCCTGGTTGCGGTTCTTATTTGAGAACCCATACCTTATTTTCATTAGTGTTGAGCAGTATTTGTCTGATGACTTTGGCTGTGACTGGAATTAGTACATTGTTACTTTCCACTGAATATAATAGGGGTATGGATATTTTAGTATAGAAGTTTTGCGGTATGAGTATACGCCAGTCCTGAGATTTATTGAACACCAGTAGGCAGTGGTATTTTTTAATGAAATCTGATCCTACTATTCCATCACATGGTATTTAAAAATTTTCTGGAACTATGTGAAATTTAGTTTTGTTTTTACTAGAGAAATGGCGATGGCTTCATGCGTTCCTTTTATTGAATTAATAAGTTCTATCGCATCAAGGAAGCTTTTTTTTCGCAGACGTTGTCGTAGCGCACTATCAACAACTGCTTTATCTACTTGACATATTATTACTTATAGATTAAAAACAAACTTATTGATAAAATGAAACAAATTAAATTTAAATTAATACAACTATATATAGTACAAAATAAAAAAAGTATCTAATTCTATCTAATTTCATTAAATCTACAAGTAAAAAAGGATTTTAAAGTGTGAGAAGAGGCTATGTTAGACAATAACATAAAAGGGATCATGCAGTAAGAAAGATGATCGTGCAGTGTTTAGTCTAATGGGTAAATAATATCTTGTTGAACGCGAAGGCACGTTATCATTTATTTTCCCGAAGAGATAAGGAGAATAAGAATTTCCGTTTATCAGGTTATAAAGAAAAATAATACCTAACACGGATCTTCGACTAGCTAAGGTAGGAAGATTCATCAATTTAAGGCGGCAATGGTATGAAGGGAGACGTATTGCAGAATTCCAGTTAAATCCACGCAACGCAAAGAGCAAAAATTATTTTTAGACAGATTCAATACGGTCAGAATATGTATGATTCCAAACACATGAAGCATATTCTAAAATCGGACGAACCAAAGAAGTAAAAAGCTGCTTGGTGGTATAAGGATCATTAAATCCTTTTGACCATCTCTTAATAAAGCCAAGAACACCTCTAACTTTATTAGTGGTCATGAGAATGTGAGAACTAAAGTTAAGTTTCGGGCTCATCAAAACACCTGAGTCGTAAAATTCATAAACACGTACTAAAGTACCATTTAAAGAGAAAGTATATATCGAAGGTTTGCAACGATTAAAAGACAAAACTTTACGTTTTTCACAATTTAGGTAAAGAAAATTATCATTACTCCAGTTGGAAAGTTCATCGGGGTCTTGTTGAAGAAGACTCTGATGATGAAGAGAATCCAGAGTAAAACATAGTTTTACATCATCAGCAAACATAAGCACATGATAATGCTTAATAACCGATGGAAGGTCGTTGATGAAAATGTTGAAGAGCAAAGGTCCTAAGTGACTATCTTGTGGGACACCAGAATAGACATTAATATTTTTAAAAGCACAGCCATTAAATAAAACTTTTTGGGACCTACGTTTTAAATAGCTATTAATCCCGATTACAAGTTTAGGCGAGAAGCCAAATCTATCTAACTTAGTAAGAAGCCACGAACAGCAAACACTATCAAATACTTTACTAAAATCAGTATAAACACCATCTATCTGACAATAACGTGCAAATCCACAGGAAACAAGTGAAGTCAATTCCAGAAGATTTGTAACTGTCGATCGTTTTTTAGAGAAGCCATGCGCATAGCTTAGCAATACCACGGTAGTTTCCATAGGAAAGGAAAAGGTCGTAACCGATAAATTAAACAACTTACAAAGAGGATGATGTAAAGCGCTAGCACAGTACTTTAAAACGCATGCAGGAATATCGTCAGGGCCGACAGAAAAAGTGGGTTTAATAGCTAATAAATAAGACAGAAGTATAGAAACAAGCAAGTAAGTTAGAAATATCAATATTATTACATCCCTCAACATTCCCTTGCATCATAATGGAGGGAAAAGTATTAGATCTGCGTTTTGAATTTATATATTTATATAATATATATAATATTTAACGTTAATTAAGTACGAATTATTCGCGTGATTAAAATGGTATCGTGAGACAGTATAATTTGCTTAATCAACTGCCAAACCGGTTCGTATAAATTTATTAAAAAGACGATTTTTACGATTTTTTAACCGAATTAATTCGCGGGAAGACCGTAATGGTCTATTAGACTTAGGGAAAACCTCAACTTTAGGAACGCACTTATTGAACAATTTTAGTAAAATTTTCTTAAACAACTGCAAAACTTCATTGATATCAATCATGAAATTTAAAGTAGATCAATCCGTACTTAAAAGAAACTAGTTAAGTTTACCAAAATCAGTTGTTTAAAACAAAAAGATTTGCTAGCTTCCCCAATAGATGAGTTCAACTAAGAAAAAAAAAAACTTTCTAGCTGAAGGTAGGTAACTATCTTCAGGGGTAGATAACGGATTAGACCTACGCAATGAAAAATTTGTGGCGCGATTAGTAAAAACTAAGTCAAGTGTACGATTCATGCAATTCGTAACACAATTTATTTGCTCAAGAGAATCATCTAATACTGTATCAACAAATTTACACGTCGAACTAGGTACAAGGGAATTTGAAAACGCAGAAGGGGACCAACAGACAAGTGGGAGATTAAAATCACCCATGACTAATAAATAATCAGCGGTGTGAAGAAGAGAGTGGACGAATTTCATAGAGTCAAAATGAGCAGTGTAAAAAATAAAGACAAGCAATTGTCATCAAAGCATCAGTGCGAGCAAAACATGCATAGCAAAGGAAAAAAACACAAACACAAAGAGCAGAAAATATTCATATAATCTCTGGCCACAGTGAATTATGGAAAAATTATAGCAGTTTGACTTCCAACACACGCTGCCCGCCGCTGCCTGATTTTGTTATTTCAATTTGCCATGCCGTTTGAGATGCGCCTTCTTAGTATATATATTCTATGCTTATATCTATACTTTTATTTATTTATTTATTTGATTGATTATGACTTGTTGTTACGCGAAGTGTAAGAAGGCACTCGATGTTGCCACCGCTTCGGTATCGTGTTGGATGTGCGACAACCATGCACATGTCGCTTGTGTCGACCTAACTGGTAGAATCGTTGACAGCATTGCCAATAATGGCAAAATAATGGCTTGCGCTGGTCGTGTCCTGACTGCCGCCCTTCGGAGATTAATTTTTCCCAATTTGTAATGAATTCGCGTAATGCGTTTTCAGAAGTAGTTAAAGATTATAAACGGCTTGGCGAAACGCTTGAAGTTTATGAAAAATCGTTTGAGGAGTACAAATATACTGATTTGTCTCCTAAAAGAAAGAAGGCCAAACCTTCCAAAGCAAAAGTACCTGCCCAAATACTCCCAGTTGTTCAAATCAAAATAGCGACCAGGTGTATTCAACTCCTATGTCACTTTCTCCTCAAGTTTCTTTTGCTGCGGCAGTTAATATAGGTGTTTCTAACCCTGCTATGGTGCCAACTATACAGCCGTCTGTCAAAATTTCACCTAAGCTCTTAGTTGTCGTTCCTGTCACTAAAGCTATCTTTTTCTCCCGATTGGCCACTGATACTACGGAATATGATGTTAATCATTACGTAGTTTCTAAATGTCCATCCATTTCTAATCCTATTATCAATAAATTTAAGTTTGCCCATTTATTATTATAATAATTACCGGGCCTGGAAATCATGTACTGCGACCTGAATAGATCTATTGTACTTCCCGTTGACTCTCGTAACTAGAGAACCACCATAAGTCCTATATCTTGCAGAAAGGCAAGATGCTTAGGGGTTTAAGTGTCGGGAGAAGCCCGACAGCGCATCACATTCTGATAGGATATGCATTGGCGGTTCCGCCAATGTGTCGCAGAAGCGGCATGTATCGGTATCAGAAAGACCGAGGTTGAACATATGCTTCCGTAGTCTGCAGTGACCAGAGAGGAAGCCTGTGAGTATTCTCAGTTTGTTCCTATTTAACATTATTATAGTCTTAAATCTTTTGTGGTTATAACCACCAAGCATAGTTTTTGCCTGTTTGAGACCTGATTGGTTTATCCAGAGTTTGTTCCTGAGTTTAACCTCAAGGTTTCGGAGATATTCTCTGTCTGTGTGGGCGCCAATGCCTAAACAGGGTTCTGGTCCTATCATTGCATTGGCTGCTCCTTTCCTAGCTAGTTTGTCAGCTTCTTCGTTACCCCGGATGTTGGCATGGCCTGGTACCCAGAGTAATGAAACTCTGTTACAGGAGGCCAACGACTCAAGGGCATTTTTGGTTTCTATGACCAGTTTTGACTTCAGGCAATATGAGGATAGAGCTCGTATGGCTGCCTGACTGTCGGAAAGAATGGCTATGTCTTTGTTTTTATAGCCCCTCTCGATGTTGAAGTGTGCACACCGATTTATGGCGCATATCTCCGCTTGGAAGATACTGGTGTTCTTGCCGAGGGATTCATAGTACCTTGTGCGAGGACCGAAGACACCCAGGCCGGTACCTTCCTCGGTCAAGGAGCCATCAGTGTACCACTTTATTGCATATGGTTTGATATTATATGCCTCGCGTTCCGTTGTCCAACTTCTTTTAGTATTAAGACCAATGTCATAATTCCTTGAGAAGTGGACGGTGGTGGTAATTGCATCTCTGGGGAGCGGAAATAGGGGTAGGTCTTCGCTAATCCTATTTCGGTCGGCTAGATTTAGCGAGTCTCCCGTGCAGAGACGTAGCAATGTTGCCTTTATTAGATTGGAGATGACGATATGAAGTGGAGTTAGATCTAGGATGTTCTCCATTGCCGCAGTTGGGCATGTTCTCATAGCACCTGTGATACCTACGCATGCTAAGCGCTGGAGAGAATTCAGTCTATTCTGGACAGAAACCAGATTAGCTCTTTCTCCCCATGCTATGGCACCATAGGTGAGTCTTGGCTTGGCAACCATGTTGTAGAGCCAGCGCAGTATCAGAGGACTACATCCCCAGCTACGCCCCGCAAAATTCCTACAGACCATGATCGCATTTGTACATTTCCGAATTGCTTCGTCCATGTGTTTTGACCAGTTTAGTTTCTGGTCAAAGATTACTCCGAGGTACTTGACCTCGCTGGAGAAGGGGATTGCGGAGCCTCCTAGGCGAATTTCACTTAGGTGGCCCAGCAGTCTCTTCTTGGTGAATGGTATGATGGTGGTTTTTGCAGGGTTGATGTTGAGTCCTACTGTATTACACCATCTCTTCGTGATATTCAACCCCGAGTTATAATATCACAGAGAGTTTCCTCGAAGGGGCCAGAGGCTATGATGACTATGTCATCCGCGTAGCCTTGGCTGGAGATACCCTTTGCCGTAAGCTCGATGAGAAGACTGTCTATAACGAGACTCCACAATAGCGGTGATAAAACCCCCCTTGGGGGCAACCACGCGTGGTTGTCATTGCTAGAGTGGTGTCTCCCATCGTTACCTCGGCTGCGCGTGACCTTAGAACTGAGTTAATCCAGTTAACTAAGGAGGGATTAATGCCTTTACGTACAAGTGCATCAGCCACTGCAGCGTGGGATGTATTGTCAAAGGCTCCCTCTATGTCGAGAAATGCGCATAGGGTTGTTTGGTTCCTTGCTAACGAAGTTTTAATTGTCTTAGTTAGTTGGAATAACGCTGAGTCCGTGGATCGACCAGCTCGGTATGCATGCTGCGAGTGGTGTTGGGGTTCTTGCGCAAGTATTGTAGTCCGTATGTATTTGTCCACCAGCTTTTCTAGTGTTTTCAGGAGAAAAGACGTCAAGCTGATGGGTCTGAAGGACTTTGGGTGAGTAATATCTTTCTTCCCCTGCTTGGGGATGAAGACTACCTTGGCCATCCTCCACGGAGCGGGTATATAGCCTAATGCTAAGCTGCTCGTGAGGATGTGTTTCACATGGGTGAGTATGATTGGCAGTCCTTCTTGGAGTAGGGCTGGAAAGATGCCGTCCCTCCCAGGTGATTTGTATGGTTGGAAAGTGTTGATTGCCCATGTCAAGCTTTCCCTCGTGATCATGTCAGTCGCTGTCTTCCATGATCCACCTGTGGCTCTTTGCCAAGGTTGGGTCACAGGGTGGTTCAGTGAAGTACAGCCTGGAAAGTGGGTGGTCAGAAGTAGAGAGGCCTTCTGTTCATCATTCTCCGTGTAGGAGCCGTCAGGTTTTCTCAGTGATACATTCGCATCAATCCTTGCGTTGGCCATGACTTTCTGCAGTCTGGCTGCCGCAGGGGTGGTGCTAATTGTATCGCAAAAGTTCCTGTAGTTTTTGCGTTTTGCCTTTCTGAGTTCCTTATTATAAGAAGTAAGGGTGGTGAGGTAGATTTCCCACTGGCCAGAATTCTTCGCTATGTTAAAGAGTTTCCTGACCTGTTTTCTGAGGTTCTCCAATGAGTTATTCCACCAGGGTGCGTCATGCTCTCTCTTGACTCTACCTATTGGACAACTTTCCTCTTAGGCCTGTAGAAGGCTTTTATTGAGGGAGGAGAGGCATTGTTCTAACTCTAAAGGGCATCTCAGAGGGTGGGTGTTAGTGCTGCCCCACACTTCGATGTGGGCGTTGGCATCACAACCGATTATACAGGGCAGGTTCCTACTGCAGGCAAAGTCGACCAGCTTCGAGATTTCCGGTAGGGACATTGGCCCATTTCCCGGAAAATATCCCGACGCAATGACCACTTTAGTGGCCTTGTCGTTTTCGTAGGCGGCGAGCAGTTGCGTTGTATAGTCCTTACTAAAAAATTCTGTAAGAATAGTATATGAAAAGCGCTTGTTTATAAGGATGCAAGTTCTGGGGATACTCTCTCGAGTGTCCCATACTACTTGGGAATTCTTACCATACAGGCCTTTTATTTTTCCCTTGTGGCACCAAGATTCCTGTATGAGCACTAGCCCCAAGTACTGCGATGCAGACATCCTACTCAGCACAGCCGAGGCTGCTTTCGCATGGTGGATGTTTGTTTGGACTATTTTGGTGCCGCTCATCTGCTGTGTCTACGGCAACGGCTCGATGTCCCCGAACTCGGAGTCCGAGTAGGAGTCATCGATGTTGATGAGCATGCTAACTTCCTCATTTTCTTCTCGTAAATTATCCGGCTTATCTTCGCGTGATGGCTCATGGATATGTATGGCGGTATCGACCACTGTCGTTATGTCCATGGGCTCAGTCGAGACTTCATGGGGTGACTCAGCATTTTCATTGAGAGTTCTCCCTTTCGGTGCTTGAGCATTGCGTTGCCTCGATGGGCGCTCCAATGCTTTCTTTTCGGCCTGTTCAGGCGACATACCCTCGGCTAGCTGGCGCAGGTACAATTTGGTTCTGGCACCATTCATTCTTTTTCGCCGAGGATCGTCAATTCCACCAGGTTGACCTCTTTTCGGTAAAGAGGCCCCCAGTCTCGGACGTGACGGGCGTGTCAATATCTGAGATCTTTCTGGTGCAGAGAGTGCGGGTTTGTTCCGGCCGATTATTTCGCGGAATTGCTTAAGACCGACTTTTGGGCTAGTAATTGTATTGTGCATGAATATGATTACAAAGATCGGAATAAAGTACCATCTATTGTAGCTAATTTGGTTCCGGTACCAAAAAACGCAAAAAGTGCGGCAAAACAGAAAAAAAAGTAGGTTATTCTCAACTGTCCACTTTGTGGGTATCATTTCAAAACAATAGAGGAATTAATTCTAAACTTAAAAGGTAATTTCTTGATAGATTTTCTTTGATTCTGATATTATTGTTTTAGTTTATACCTGGCTCCGTCCAGAAGTCCTTATCTCAGAGATTTTTAATAGTAGTTTTGTTACTTTTAGGACAGATCGATCTGCGAGAATTGGTGGTGGTGTCGTGATTTCTGTTAGATCGTCTCTATGTGCTGATGAAGTATTTAGCCCTTTCTCTGATAACATTGAGTTCCTTTGTGTATTTTTAATTTGTTCTTATATTCCACCTTCGTCTGTAAAAATTGTCTATTTTAGGGTAGATTTTTGATATTTGATAAGTAATGAATTAATGGTTAAATATCAAATACATTTTTTTATGCGCATTTTTACATTATTTAATATGTAATTAAATTCTAACAATTGCGCATTTTTCTCTTATTGCACTATATTTTTTAATTGTAAATTAATAATTATTATTCAAATATAAATTAATACAAATTATCTAAAAATTGTTACATTTCCATATTTATCCATTCACATTGCTCAATTTATTAAATGCAGACACCTTTCAAAGATCGAAAAAAACAGTCCACTAAATGTTCATATTTGGAGTAGTAGTAGTTAATTATTTTTATTTATTATTTTGCGCACTCCACTAAAATCTGAACGATCTGGTGTTTCGATTGATCGCCAGTTCAATTGAATGCATGCCAAATTTTTGTTCCGAATGAACTGAATAATTGCATCATATTTAATTAAATATATTTTGCACACACTTATTATCACAAATAATGCATGATTAGCGCAAAATATTTTAATTGGTTTTGACTTTTTTCATTCACACAGTCAAAGTGCTAAGAAGCAGCTTTGAGAATTTAAATGCCTGTAACAATGAAGAAGAGCTAATATTTCATAAAAAGCGAGAAAAATTAACTACAGTGGAAACTCGATAATCCGACTACTCGCTGATCTGAAAATACAGTAATTCGAAGGGTTATTTTCATGCATTGGCTACTCTGTAATCCAAATTAATTGCAATTCTTTAATCCGAATTACATAATTTCCTTATTTCTTCAGTGGGTTTATATCGTTTTAACGGAAATATTTATATGTTTACATAAACTTTATAAATTAATTGTTTTTTCATTGAACGTTGTGTTTTAATTTAATAAAATTACATATATTAAAACAATTCAGTAATCCGAAAAATTCGATAGTCCGGATTGGGTCTGCAATCATTACTTCGGATTTCGACGGTAGCTTCACAAATGCAAATTCTAAAAAATGGCAAATCGCCACAAAAAATGCTTTGTATATGAAGGTAATCACCACACACATGACAATTACCACCGAAAAAGAAAAAAGCGCAACAACAAATGTATGAAATCGGCTAGAAGCCAAACAAGTGCTATCGTATCTAAACAAAAAATGCTGGCTATTAAAACAAAAGTCAAACAATTAATAAGAGCGGTTCCACGTGCACGTCTCTTGAAACTCAAATTAGCACAGTATATCAAATATAGTCTGCCGATGGAGGGCTGGGTCGTCATATGTCTACCCACGTACAAAAATTTTCAGCACCCAGATGCGTCTTCTTATATCTTTGTATTCTCTGATCTAATCATATATAATCATTCTGTTGGTGAGTGAGTGAATGAAAGGGAATGTCCATGCATAAGGTGGACAACTCTTTAACACATGACCCCATGGTCTGTTTTGGAATGCAACCCTAGTGTCAAAAATGTTACCAAAAAAAAAAAGAAATTACAGAAAATTACGAAATTCTAATTAATGTCTTTTTCAAATTTTAATTACATTATACAGCTAATATAATTTATATAGCCGTTTCCTTGATATTCCATGCAAAAAATATTACTATAAATCATGGAGTAATAAGTAGAAGGTGACGTCAAAGAGTTTCAGAAATCGGACCACTCTCATTATCGTTAGGTTGCGTTCTCATTAGAGCGCCGCAATTTTTTATGTGTGACGTCATAGTAAAATAGCTTTTTTGTCTGATTTACGAAATTTTTACGATGCACTAATATTCACTTTCTTCACATTTGTTATTAAAAACAATTTTTGTTTTATTTAATTTTATTTGATCACTGTACTTTACTAATTGTGCCTTAATTGCCAGCGGCTACTGACAGTTGGCTTGCCTGTGTATTCCGTTTTAGAATTTTCAACCGCAATTAAAAACTAGAAAGCCAGGGCTATAGTCGGGCGTAACCGACTATAGGAAACCCTCTACCCTATCAAAAACTGAATATATTTTTTTGTTGCTTTATTATTTTGTATTCATTAAAAAATAAACTCGTTATGCCTATGGATTGGGAGAGTCTTCGTGCAAAATTTGGTGGTTGTAGGTCTTACCGTTTCCGAGATCCATGTGTTCATACATACAGACAGACAGATAGACGGACATGACTAGATCGACTCGTCTTTCGATACTGATCAAGAATATATATACTTTATGGGGTCTGCCACGCCTCCTTCTGTCCGTTACATACATTTGCACAACTTTAATATACCCTCTACCACTTTTTGGTACAGGGTATAAAAAAACTATATAACTATAAAAGAATATACACTAATAAGTAAATAAATTAAAATAAGGAATATTATTAAAAAATAAACAATAAAAAAAATTTCTTCCCGACAGCAGGTTTTGAACCACCGAACAGGCAGTGTGTAGAAATTAAAACAAAAAACTATTGCCGTTGCTCGACCGATTACACTACAGCGCATAGAGGCAACAAGTTGCTTAACACAAATTATGAAATATTTTTTGATAATTTCGGATGAAAATTTCGGCTGAATACTGGGACAAATAATGGGGCGAAAATACATAGCCGAATTTCAGCTCAGCTTATAGACATTATTAAATGTCAAAAAAAAAAAAAAAAAAACAGTATCAAACGATTTTCTCAATTTTTGTTGTGCACAATACGTTTTGTTATTTGCTTAACAAAAATCCGAAGAATATTCTTTTCTGTTCTATTTGCTTAACAACAATCCGAAGAATATTCTTTTCTGTTCTCACTTATGTTCTTGTTGCTATTTCTCGAACTTCGTTGCAGTGTTTATTTGTCTGCTCGCTCTGTGATTGTTGTTGTTTTTGTTGGTCGTGAATCATTTTGTTTGATTTTATTTTTAATATACGTGTAATAGCAATTTAGTGCAACTTGTAATATAAGTATGCTTTAAAAGAATAAGGAATGATGAGCATTCTTCTTGAGAGGTCATTGAGTTAAATGTGAGTACATTTATTTAGTGACAGTATAGTCTCATATATTTATAATACAGTGCACTCGCGGTAACGTGAACAAGCTTTTTTTTACATTGACTACTCTGTAACATGAACAAAGTCAGAAAGTTATGTAACGTGAAGAATTTTTTTTACTGTATACGTTTTCTAAGTATGAAATACATTAAATTCGATGCAATGGTGGATCAAAGTGACAAAAGTGTACTTAGACGCTTAAGGGAGAATGCAGTATTTCAGCTATTAGAAAAGAAAAAGCAGCAGATAAAGATAACGGATTTCTTTAACGCATAAATGTAATGAGGAATTTTGTTTGCTATGTAATATTATTTAAATGGATATTTTCTCGTGTTCGCTTATTGTTTTTTAATTAATAATTTTAATTATATATTAATAATGCATATAATAATAAAAGAATTTCACGTTCAAACGTGTAAAACACAGTTTATACCATAAAATTTAATATTTTTTTCATGAAATTCGACAATCGCTAACGTGAACATTTTCGCCAACATGAACTCCCTTGGTTTTAATTAGTTCACGTTACCAAGAGTGCACTGTACTCTAATATGTCAAAATATTTAACTTTAAGTTTCTAGTAAAAAAACCCCTTTCATTCGAACAACTTTTCTGCTCGGTATTACATCCAAAAGTAGACATTATACTATTATAATGTATTTGCGTGCAGCGGTTTGTCCGTATGAACGCACGGATCTCCGAAACGGTTAGACCTGCAACCACCAAATTTGGCATGAAAACTCTCCTAACCCATAGGCATAAGGGTGATTCCGTTCTAACTGTGATTTTTCATGTCCTGTATTGTTTGTTCTCACTGGTCATTAATTAATAATTTATTAATGAAAGTTTTGTGTTAATTGGATAATTAAAAACATATTTCAACATTATTTTTATATAATATACCTTGCTACTCAGAGAAAACTTTTAATATATCACTTATATGTCAGTACCGTGTCATGTCCACTTCTAGAATTAACCTGTAAATTGTGTATTTTTTTTGTCACAGTAAATGAGTTAAGCTAATTACCTCATAAATTCTAATGTTTATGATCAAACTGAAAAAAATTGACAGACTTTTTGTTTAATATATCAAGTTAACATTGAATTCCAGTCCAATTACTTTTGTCTTCAATTTTTAAAGAATTTTTGAATTTGAATTTGTATGACTCGAGCGCCATCTACCTTAAGTTTTATGAAACCGCTAGTAAACCACGTTGAAAGTACCTTACATGGATAATGTTTACAAGCATTGAGTGGATGAAATAGTGCCAAGAGTTTATGTCATTTTAGAACTCAATTTTTGAAAAGGTATGTCATAAATTTTCTTGTCAATACCGTGGTATTGATAAACTTCATCAACTATTAATTTTTTCGGACTAGAATATTAAATTTTTTAATTACTAGTCTAAATTTTACAGTAAATGGATATTATTAAATACATAACCAAAAAATAGCAGTTGTTTTTTAAAATGAAAATGTCAGTACCGTGTTTGTCAGTACCATGTGAAAAAAAATAAAAGTATTAATTAGTAATAGTAATTAGCTGTAAAATTATTTAAATTATTAATTTAAATTTTTTTTAATACAGATGGCACCAATATGAACAAAAGATTGGTAGCAAGAAAAAGGAGATCAGATAATTCATCACCAAAATTAACCAAAAAATTAAAATGCTTTGGAAAAGATGCTGATAAAGATAATTTAGAAAAAAATGAAACAATATCATTGCGACGCAGTTCGAGAATTCAAAAAAAACTGTGATGAAAACCAAAAATTATATGCCAATTAATTAAGTATTAATTAGTTTATTTATTATTATTAATTACTCAGTACCGTGGAACGGAAAATTTGAAATGTTTTTCTTATTCTTAACGCTTTGAAGTTGTAGTAAAATCCTTTCAGATTTATATTTTAAGAGTAAAATATATGAATAATACTCATAAATAAGTTAAAAAAGTTTCATTCCAAAATCTTGAAATTTTTAATAAAAAAAATCACAGAACGGAATCACCCATAACGAGTTTCGACCTAAAACATACACCTGCCATAGGAATGAAAGGCCGAAAACCCACATTTAGTAACCAAAACCCTTTTTTTCAAGATTGGATTTAACAGTTCTAAATTATGACCAATCACATATCTCAATGTTATGTATATCGGATTACTATATCATATAGTTGTCATAGGAACAATCGGCCGAAAAACAACATTTACTGAGAAAAAATTTTTTCTTATTAATATATCGATACCAAATTTTGGATTTAATAATTATATAATATTATTAATAATAGGCAATATCCAATCATATTCCTGAATATAATAAACATCGGTTTACTATAACATATAGCTACCATAGGGACGATTAGTCGAAAAGTGACTTACTAGAAAAATTTTTTTTGTTTCTTGAGATAACCTTACATAATCAATACAAAATATTGAAGCATAAAAAAATGTATTAAATTTTAGATTGCGTCGGGTTACGCCCGACTATAGCCCTGGTCTTTCTAGTATTTTTTTCAAAATGTCATAAAAATCTTTTGGATAGTTTTCGAATGCATATACACAAAATTTCGTTTTAGTAATTATAGAATATATATACTTGCAAAAAATTATAAATATATTAAAAAATTGTAACCGTTCTTTATCTTTGTAGACTGTCAGTATAAATAAGGCTTTAAATGGCATAGAAGCTCCCTTAAAAACCAAACATGCGCGGTCTGCGATTATAATAACACATAAAACAAAGGAGTCGAAGTCTTTTTGGATGGTTGTGGTTCGTCAGCCTTTAATGGAAAATCGTTTTATTGCATGGAAATTTTGCCACCTACTACATAAAGTTTTACGCGAAGGTCATGAGAGCATTCTAAAAGAGTCTCAAGGCCATAAAAAAATGATAATTGAAATGGGCAAATTATGGGGGCATTTACAAGACGGAGTTGGAAGTTGTATTCAAGCTTATAGTAAACTGTTGGTATCTAAATTATCTTTTCACGATAAAAATGCTCTGTTCTGTGGATCGCTGATAATCGATTTTTCTGATATTGTTCGATTTGCTAACAAAGACATAAATGTATAGTACGGTATTTCCTAATTTTTATGAATGTAAATTTGTCAACAAATATACTTTCTTTTTATAGTTTTCAATTATGTGTTGAAATATTCGACTATTTGGATGATATTATCGCATTGCAGTCTCAAATATTTTCATCTGTAAATGCATATCGAATGTCTTCAATGACGCAGCAAGGGCAGTGCAGGTTGGCGCCTTTAATTACGCTTATACAAGATTCCAACGCGTTATACGATATATGTGTGCGACTTATGTTTAGGCTTCATGAAGAACTGCCTAACGATATTCTCGGTGGACATAGGGATCGATTTAAAGATGTATTTTTGAAATTAAAGTATTTTTACGACAATGCAAGGCCGCTTCAGTATTTTGCTGATCTAATCCAAGTGCCATATTTGCCAGCATTTCCACCAAACTTTGCGTCAGAAGTAGACTTCAGTAGCTATGAGCCACCTGTCGTACTCGTGCAACCAGAACAGCCTGTTGAACTAGTAGATACAACTGTAATACAAAATGAAGTAAAAAAAGTTTATGAGAAGAAAATGGATGTCTTTGAAAGCAGTGTGAACGAAAAGGATGCTACTATAATCCAACTGCAAAATGAATTGGCTTATATAAAACGAAATCAATTAGAAATGCAAGATTTTTACAAAAGTGAAGTAGAGAAATTACAAAAAGATAATACTGCTCTTAACGACGAACTGGTATCAACTAAGGAAATATGCACAAATATGAAAATGCTGAAGGAGGAACTTGAACTTCAGCTGGAAAATACACCAACGTTAATGCGTACGTAATTCTTTGTAAAAATATATAAATTAAAATAATGGGATTTTAGGAATCATACATAAAAAAAAAGATTTTTCTTATCGTCATTTACGACTTGTATTTTTAATCATTTAGTTACAAATTACTTCTTGCATACGCAGCAACTAGTAAATAAATTAATAACTAATTTGTTTACTTGAACAGTTTTTCAAAAATTAGTACCCACATAAAAAGCCAACAACGTACAAAATTAGTTTGTTCTTATTCAAATACAGATGTCAAATAGCATAAGCCAAGAAGAATTCATATGAGTACCGTCAACCGAAACTGATGCTACCTTTAATTTATTAAATTTATCATTACCGGCTTAATACATACATCACTTATACAAAATTTCCTTTTATTTACTGGGATATAGTACTATTTTTTCATTCGGCGAGTCGTATTTGATATAATATTTTTATTATATTCATAAATATATTTAACACTATGAAAATATTGTGATTGTATTATATTATATATATATTGTAATTGTATTCTAATTCTATACATTAGATAGATATTGTAAATGGTTTTCTTTTCAGCGGTAATGGCGGGTATATATAGGGTGATTTTTTAAGCGTAGTTTTTTAAAAATCGAATAAAACACTTAAATTTGCTTAAAATATTCAAAATTATATAAATATTGTATCGATAAATAGGCCTTTGCCATTTACGTTTTAAAGACAATTTCATGTAAATGTTGTCCGCGACTCCGTTTCAAATGGTCCATTCGGAAGGTCCAATTTTCCGTCACTTTTTCGAGCATTTCGTCCTGTATTCTACGAATTATGCGTGTTATGTTATCCTGTAAGGCTTCAATCGTGTTCGGCTTGTCCACATAGACTAACGACTTTACATAACCCCACAAGAAATAATCAAGAGGCGTTAAATCGCATGATCTTGGCGGCCAATTCGCAGGGCCATTTCGAGAGATAAGCTGCTCACCAAATTCATCCTTCAACATTTCCATTGTTTCACGAGCTGTGTGGCATATGGCCGAATTTTGATAATAAATTTCAATAATTTGCAATCGTTGCTTGTTTGTAAGTCTTTCCATGTCTAAATGGCAGAGTATACAAACTTTTCACTTTGACACATGACGTTTGGACGCCATTACTAACCAGTGCTGCCAACTTGAAAAAACTTAACTCTTAAAAATCACCCTATATTTTAGTTTCGCGTGGGAACTAGACACATTAATGGTATTTGATAAATTCGTCATCTTGCTTGTTTATGGCTTTGATTCGTCACATGCGAAGTACACTGGGTTCGTTTGTGCGTTTCAGTACCTAAAAAGAAGACAATGAACGATTCGGTTTCTAACAAAACCAATTTTGAATTAGAAATTATATTGAATTCATCATCTTACGAAACTAATTTTGAATTAAGAATTTTATCACAGGAAACAATTATTATGTTGCATGTCTGCAATCTTCTTTTTCAATTCTTCTATTTGTTGTCCTTGAAATTGGTTGTTCTGTTAAATATTAATCTCTTTATTATATGAATCGACTTTTGCTTCTAAAGCAGCAATATTTTGCCATTCTTTGGTGGCGGTGTATTCTCTTTCTGTGGAAAACAAAATGATTATAAAAAATAGATGGATAAAAAATGAAAACTTACCTTTTGAATGACAAAGCGGCGTTGCGCTATTTGTGTTTGGGTGCTTCCCTTTATAATCGATCGCATGAGGTTCCATTATGGCCAAGTTGGTTTTGAATCAACGCCGCCTTCAGACCCTGATCGATTTTGTTTCTCGAATAAGTACTTTGTCATGTAGTAACATTTTCTTAGTTTTAAAAAATGTTGCTCTACCGTCATTGGCGCTATCTGCTATTTGTTCTTGAAACGTTGGTTACGCTGTTGGTCCCTTTGGTTATCTTCACGTTTTTGTGGTCTTTCTTCTCGGCTACGCGCATAATAGTAGCAAATGCATAACGTTCATAATTCGACTCAACCTCCTGAGCTAAGGCAAAGGCAATAGGTAGGTGAGGTGGTTGAATTGAGAACAGTTAAACCTCTTTTAAGTCCGGGCCTAAGTGTTGCTGGCTCTTGTTCTAACAGGTGAATTGGCTGCGTATCGGCAAATGTGAAATCTAATCCACTAATGATAGCTTTAAAATTTAACACAGTACTGAACGATGCCAGAACTGCATCAGTGTTTCCCCTAATTTTATTACGTATGATGGATTCCGCCTGGTAGTGCCTTGTACTACCGATGTGTGACTCGAAGATTTTATATGCAGCATGAGCTGCTTGGCTCTTGCATGCCACTAAATTTTGGTAATGCTTTCACTACATCGAGTAGCTCATTGCACACAACACAATCAATTAGTTCTATTTCTTTGTAGATCAATAACAAACTACTACTTTCAAATAGTTGGATCAGGTCTTGAAGTCGTCCCTGCAATTCAACATCTTGGGCAATTAATGCATTTTTTGCACTTTCTGTTCATTTTTTCGGGCCAATGTTGCTTGCAATGCAGCTTCGACATATTGTTGCACTTGGACTGGGTTCATGTCTTTATCACTTTTTCCTAAATTGCCAAAACTTTCTTTAAATTTCTTGATCATATCAGTTAGGTCACTATGATTTGTTGGATCTTTTAAACTCATCAATAAATTTTATTCTTGGATTGTTAACAGTACAGGGGACACAGAAATTTTAAACAGCACTGGCACTGATTTTATTTTTTATTAATTCGTGACAACAACAATTTTTAACTGTTTCTTGTATTATTATTATTTTTTATAATTTCTCAAAAGTTTTGTATTTTGTCTTATTTCTGCCTTCTGCAAGGGAGTCGTTCCAGTTGTTATGTTGGTTATGATATGTAGCTTTGTCTTAGATGAGATCGATTGGACGTCGCCTTTTAAGTCTTCTTGGTCTTTTAAGACTCCCAAGACTCGTGGGTGGGTAACAAATTTATTTCGTTGTTGGAGTGAGTTTCTATTTTAGATTGGTATTTTCGGATAGCCTGTTGAATTTCTTCAGCAACTGATGACACATTTATGTCACGATGGATAACATGGTTAGAGACATAGCAGGGCATCGGCGATTATACGTAAAATTTTTTACTGTCGCGGTTGAATTTTCTCTATATTGTTTTTTTTTTCTGTTCCCTACAGTTGAAGTACGTATGTCCATATTATTTTGATCATTGAATTGTATATCAGCAGTTTATTGTATATAGAAAGATCTGAGTTTCGGTTAAGCAGCCAGTAGAATTGTTTAAATTTTGCGTTTATCTGGGGTCTTTTTTTTCGTAATATGGTGCTTCCACGTCAGTTTTGCGTCTATATATAAGCCCAAGTATCTTACCACATTGGCTATAGGATCACTGAGTTGTTTATATGAATGTTTAATGTAGAATAATTTCTTTTAGTCGTGTATATGATTTGCTGGGTTTTTGATCGTTAATTTTTATATTCCACAGTATGAACCATTTTGTTGTTATATCAATTGCGGACTGTAGCTTAGATGTTGCTTGCGAGGTATTCTCATAGGCGCAAAGAAGACTTGTGTCATCAGCAAATGTGGCTAACATCGCTTCGTTATTGTCAGGCACGGGAATGTCCGAAGTGTACAACGTATAAAGCAGCGGACCAAGAACGCTGCCTTGAGGAATACACGCAGGGTAAAAGTGGAGTCGTTGAATTTAACATAAAAGCGACGATCGGAGAGGTGGCTTTTTAGAATATGATAATAGTTTTTTGGAAGCATTTTGTTAAGTTCGTGAAGAATTCCAGTGTGCCAAAATCTTTCTCTACGTCAAGAAATACTCCGATGTAAAATTTTTTGTTGTCAAGATCAGTCATAATTTTATTTGCAACACGATGTACTTGTTGTGTTGTCGAGTGTTTTTGGTGAAAGCCAAATTGATGAGCAGGAATGAGTTTTCTTTGATCCAAAATAGGCTTTAATTTGTTAAAAATATGCTTTTCGTGAACTTTTTCAAATATGGGTAGAAGACTAATTGGTCGGTATGAAGATGGTTTAGTCGAGTCTTTACCTGGCTTAGGTATTGCCACTATTTCAGCAATTTTCAATAGATTCGGAAGATGATGGGTGTGAAGAATGGAATTAAAAATATTTCGTATATAGAGGATTTCCTTTAAAGGTAACTATTTTAGGATAGCCTTGGTAATCTAGTCATAGCCCGGCGCTTTTTTCTTTTTTGTCAGTGTTTTAATGCAGGTGGTGATTTCACGTGTAGAAAATGGTTTAATTTTCACTATATAGTTTTCTGGACTAGTTGATGATGGAGTTAACGAACTGTGAGATTAGGCACTCGAGAATACGTTTTTGAAGAAATCAGCTAGCGTCGAGGCCTTGTCCTCATTAGCTGAGTTTTGTTGATTAGTTTTCTTATCGCTTTCCAAAGCGAATAGTGTGCGTCTGCTGTGGATTTGAGCTAGTTCCTGTTTTGTTTTCATAAGATTGTTTGACTCTGGACACGAGTGGACATAATTGGTTTTGGGTGATATGGTTGTTGTTGATTTTACGGCCGCCTGTTGGATAGTGTTATTAATATATATCACAGCATTTTCGATGTCATCTTGGCTTTTTAGGGGCACTTTAATTTCTAGATAATTGTCAACGAATTCGCGTAATGAATTCCAGTCTATTTTTTTTTGTTGTAAATGGTATGAATTTTGTTTTTCACCTCTATGCTAGATAGGTAGGTCAGAAGGAGAGTTGAGTAATCCGAAGAAAGATCAAGTACGTTTTTGATGTGGAGATTTTGTTGTTTTAAGTTTTTTGTTATGCAGAAATCTATCCTGGATCCAGGATTTTTTTCAGGTCTGTAGGCCAGTAGGTTGGTTCACCAGAGCGTATTTGGTTTCCTTTGACTGCTCGTATTACACTCAGAATATTTTTGCCTTTTGTACTCGTGATCCTTGACCGCCATGCGATGGGTTTAGCGTTGAAGTCACCAGCGCAAATAAACCTTGGTCTAAGCGTTTTAAAGAATTGGATATACTCGTTGCTTGTAATGTTATGCCTAGGGGGCATATGCCAGGGGCTGTATATCGAAGAGACTGTGAATTTATTGTGATGTGGTTTTTTATGATGATGGCAGATCCACCATGCCCATTGCCGTCAGGATAATTTGTGCTTATAATAGTAGAGTGCGGTATTGTCATGGGATGTTTTGTTGTAAAGTGTGTTTCCGAGATGAGCGATATATCTATTAAGTTATCATTTAAAAACTTTTTTAGTTCGAGAGAATGATTGAATAGATCATTCAGCATTCCAGTTTAAAATTTTTAATTTAACGTCCATGTTGTTTGCTTATGAGTTATAATAGCACGTTAATAACGTTCATCATTTTGTCTATTGAAATGGCTATACAGTCAAATTTTCTATAACTCGAACTAAATAAAGTGGCAATAGCGTGCAATATCCACACATTGTTGTCTCTTTAACTCGAAGTCTCCATAAGTCGAACTTTTTCTTTGGATAATGGTGATTCGATTTATGGAAGTTTGACTGTATTTTTGATCATGGTCTTGAGTTCAGATAAATATTTTTCTATAGACGGAAGAATTTTGTCGGTAACGATTGGTTGATTTATATTTGATAGGAGATTGGGTTGCGGAATAATTGAATGGGAGTTACATTTTGCGGTTGCAGCTGTTGCGTAGCTTAGGCCAGGTATCACGGTGTTTACAAGAGCAGGTGACACTTCCTTAGGGCCGGTAGTTTCATTGGCTACTTCTTTTTTCGTAAAGCGGGGAAGCGTCTCATCTTAAGCGTTTTTTATATTTCGCTGAGCAAACAACGCATTTAAGCAACCCGCCATCTGGGGACAAGTTGCAGTCGATTGTCTTGTGGCTACCAGCGCATTTTACCCACACTGAATCCCGAGAGCAATAATTTTTTTATGGCCATATGAATTTCGCTACATTGCGATGTGGTGGCTCAAATGAAATTCTGGCCTGAAGTAGAGTATTTATTTTATAAATGTCCTGGTTATTTGATTTTTTTTTAATTTCTATAAAGTAAAGTGGAAGAGGCTTTTCGGTAGTTTTTGGTAGTTTGACCGTGTGCACCTAGTTAATTTTTTATTTCATCTATATCTGCATTCGGATGAAAGTTCGTAAGTACTACTTTGAAGTTATTTTTTCAGTTTCAATGTGTAGTATTTTGTACTTTTTTGTCATAGCATTTTTATTACCGCAGAGTATTGTTCATTTGGCTCATTTGGTTGAATTCTAACTTCATTGTTAGGTAAACTTTTTAGTACAAAATTTTTCGATCCAATTGTGTCCATTAACGCATGAGTAAGGGCTTTAAACTCTTGTACATCTTGCACGTAAATTGAGGCAGGCTTGGTATTTTAAATTTTTGGTTTGGTGGCTGGTAAATGGTCTTGATTGAGGGGGTTAAATGATTTTGAGCGGAAATATATGTGGTTGTCCCATTGTCCACTGCGTCGTTGTCTGTTTGTAATATTTCGAATCTGTTTGTTGTTTTTGGTTCGCTCAACCAGTATTTCTGTGTAGTTGTTTGTGTTGAGTTTTGTGCTTTGTTTTTCGGTTATTGTCGTTATTGGTAAATTGAGTTTGCTTGTTTGGGGATTGCGTTTCGCGATATCTTTCTAGTTTTAAATGTACAGTGGAGTTGTTTGTGTTAATAGGTTCATGTACTTGCGTGTTAGTTGTTGTTTTCTTAAGAGCTGCTAGTGTAGTTTTGGATGCTGCTACCGTATTGTTTTTGTTATTGACAGCTAAGATTGTTCTTGGTGAAGTAGCTGTGTCCGATGAAGTGTTCAGCGCTGATGTGTTTTTATTTAATGTTGTTGTTGCAGAAGAACAGTTTGGTGGTGATATTTTATTTGGTGCAATGATTTTTGTTTTAGTTGTGTTGGCGCCTATTCAGAACATTAGTTAGCAAGTACATGTTTATAGAATTAAGAAAAGAGGAGTATGAAGTGAAACTGAGTGGAAAGTAGGAGTAATAGGATGTGAAGAGTAATCAGGAGATTTCCAGACCGAGGAAGCGGTCATCGGAAAACGAATGGAGTATGTTGTGTGGGCCCACACCGCATGCCGGGCAAACGTCAGTGGGTTAATTCGGGATGGGTATGAGTTTAGGACCCGGGAGGCTCCCGACCTTAGTTAGGCGAGTGTCGCTCGTGTGTGGCAAGGAAGTTAAACCTCCGAGTCAGATATGGGAGGTGGACGGCCGCTTAAGACTAGGCTATCCCTAAAGGAGAGAATAGCCGAATCGACAGCCTCGGTGTGGAGTTGATCCAGACAGACACTTCACAACTACTGGAGACGGAGCGGGTCAGAAGAGAGGTGCTGAATGTCAAGGCTTAAGGAACTAAAGTCATCGCAAACGGTGCGGAAAGAGGGTGGAAGGTTTAGGAGGTGGTGGTTAAGGTGGGATGGAAGAAGAGAATTCAGAAGGAACTATTTGGTGGCAATGATTCCTGATAGGGAGGACCTTTGTTTTAGTGTGTAGTCCTCGTGTGCCAAAGTATGGCAATCTGACACCACTCTGAAAGCAGAATTCTGAACTCTGCAGATTGTTCCATTGTGTTTTTCTAATGTTGGAACACCACACGGGAGCTCCATATGGCTTTATAAGTCATAAGGAGAGTCTCCTTATCCTTACCCCATGTGGAATCCGCTACAGCCTTCAGGATCCTGTTTCTTCCCTTTTTTTTGCTAGCCGTTTCCGAGGCACGGTTCGCAAAACGAAAGGTTTTGTCAAAGTGGGGCCCTAGGATAGTGGGATGAGGGACAGTAGGAAGGGTTTGACCCTGTACCCGTATATCCAGCTGCGGCGAAACCTCTTTACACCAGGTGGTAAAGAGGGTAGCAGATGACTTGGCAGGCTGAGGTTCCGGAGTGACAGAAAGGTGGATAGGGAAGTGAGGTAGCCGTTTATCCTATCGGTGACCAGCCCGATGTCCAGACCTATGGATAGGATCGAGCTGTAATCCGCGTAGGACACGAGACCAACCTCAGGAGGGGGATGGATGTTTAGAGACGTAGAAATTGAAGAGCCCTTGTCCCTTGATTGTCCCCCTGGACAGGACACCTCCATGGGTCACTCCCTGTTTGCAGATTCGAGTGGCACATGTTCGGCCATGGAATTCCACAAAGGACTGCCTTCCCGATAGATACGAGGACAACCACTGCTTAAGGGTGTTGGTGGGGGTGCTAGCATGAAGAACGCTACTAAGATGGTACGTTGTTGTGGCCTTTTGACGTCTAGTCCTTCCGAGATACGCGACGTGATCTCGCAGACTGCAGTGGTGGTGCTGCGGCTCTGGCGAAATCCGTGCTGAGATTTTTTAGCTTTCTCCATAAATTTTTTGAACCACAGTCCTTCAGGCGCTTACGCCATATATGACGCCCCTATCCATTCACTAGTTTATTGATTTGGAAAGATAGCGGTTGCAGTTGGGGATGTGCCGGATCTTGGGCCCTGAGGCGGACCCGCTCAGACAGTGTGGAAAGTGAAGTTGACCCAGTCGGCTTTGTCGTAGTTGACAAACAGGCGTCTGTCAGCCATGACAAAGTTTGGCTTCTATGGACGGAAATGCTGATGGGAAGGTGGTCAGAGTTGAGGGCAACATCGATGTGCTAAGAAGAGACGGCGGGAAAGGAGGCGATTGCGATGGTAATGTCGGGTGAGCTGCGACAATTGGGCACAACACTCGTGGCATGGTTAGCATTGATCGCACAGAAGGTTGAGTCATCGATTTGGTCTGCAATGCTAGTTCCTCTATCGGTGTTATTGAGGGCCGAGAACCAGCTACTGTGGTGGACAATAAAGTCCCCGACTATTAAGCGGTGGTCGCCGACTAACAGATGTTCTATGTTAGGGCGGTACCCAGTCTGGCAGGCAGCTATAGGGGAAATATATATATTACATATATCTATGACCGTTTCACTCGCATTGATCGCAATACCCAGGAGCTCTATGAAAGCATCATTATTAGAGGGCGGAAACAAAAGGAGCGATAGGTGACAGAGCGGTGAAGTATGAAAGCAATGCCTCCAACATTACTCCCAGAGTGGTCCTGACGCAGGATGTTGTTGGGTGAAGAAGGGGGACTAGGAGTCACCGGTCTAGAAGGGGCCGGTGGCCCGGTTGAAGATGGAGCATGATGGATGGGTGACGAGCAGCAAGGTGCTGGAAATTGGGGAAGGTATTGTGAAACACTACGTAGGCAGCAGCGCAGATGACACCACCCGCCACAAGTGTAGCAAAGCACAAAGCCAACTCTTCGCGTGATCTTGCGCCCATAAACCGAGCACAGCCAGATGCCCGGACTCGGATTACTCTCAACATCTCCGGCACAAATGAGTAGGAGTCTGAGGAGACCGGCCGGAAAAGCCTCCCCAGTATGAGATAAAAGAATACATATTGAAAACATGTACGAACCTTAAGAGGTTCCTGTTTGGCGAGGTGATGCAATCCTTGGCCAGTATTTGATCCACTGGGTCGGTTCCGGGGCGTAGACTCGATTGCATTGAGAACCGTTTTTGCTTTGGTTGTAGTTGTAGTTGTTTGATTAGATGATATGATTGGTGTTGATATTGGATATGATGCTGGAGTAGTAGTCGTTGTTGTTATTGCAATCGATGCAGTTGTTGGAAAAGTTGTTGGTGTTTTGAGTGAGTTGGTTGGTGCTGAGTTGGAGTTGGAGTTGGTTGGTGCTGAGAAAACCGAGGGAGTTGTGGTTGAGGCAGCTGATGCTACTGTTGTGTTTCGTAGTGATTTTTCCTGTTGACGTCGTTGTCGGTGGTACAGGGGTTGTGGGAGTCGCGCATTGCATGCTCCATGCCAGCGGGGTAATACCTCCTGCTGTAGGCATAGATAGAGAGGAAAATTTTGATCTCTCCAGGTTTCCTGCAGAGAATAGTTAGCTTGTAGCACTTGGCGTTGTTGTTTCACGAATTGTGAAGTAGCCCTATTGGACTGCCTTTGGTCAGGCATGCTTCACTTTCGCTTTTTGTTTGATTAATAGTATTTTTTTATGCTTTGAAATTAAATTTGTAATTAGAGACAATATCTCATTTACGGAATAATTTCAATGTTGTTTATTTCATGATTAGCAGATTATAAGAGCGAACACTTTGAGGTACGTCTATTAGCAACGGAGGTTGAAACTGAACTTGTTTCTTTTATTTAATGAAAGTATCTTGAATGAAAGATTTACTTATATGATGTCATCTACTTAAGAGTTTTTTTTTTTTAAATATATCCTGTGGCTGGTCGTTGTCGTAGTGATCTGATTTCCTAAAGTGAGTAATTTGGCCTCTTTTTTATTTCTTGTCATTCAACGCTGCCCGTCTACAAACGACGCAAGGTTATACCGAAGACTAAATAGGACTAAACCAATTCATCTGGTGATCAATCGTGTACGACAATAGTTAGATACCTGTTGGCCCCTGTCATCGGAGAACGACATAGTATCTTGTGAGAACAGGGAAGCTTTGGTAGTATCCCTTGGTAGTGGCCAGCAAGTGTCAAACTATAATTTGCACAGATGGCTAGGCCCAAAAGGCTCATGATGGACTTAAAAGTATTGTTATTATCATAATTAATTTAAAAAAAACTGCTTGATAGTTAATTATTGTTGTAACTAGTCGTAGTCTAAATAAAATAAAAAATAAGAAAACCATCCTTGTCATGTCTTACTACAACAAATTCGCTAACTTGGAGCGCTCAGTGCTCAAATCCAACAACTCCGAATCTACCAACGCCGATCGTTTCTATGACAGCTGTATGATATAGTAAACCGATATATATAATATTGAGATATGTAATTAGACATTAGCTAAAACTATTAAATCCAAAATTTGGTGAACATATCTTAAAAACAAAGGGGTTGTTGTTACTAAATGTAGGTTTTCATCCGATCGTTCCTATGGCAGCTATATGTTATAGGTCGAATATGGAAAAAAAATGAACTTGTTATGCCTATGGATTGGGAGAGTCTTCGTGCAAAATTTGGTGGTTGTAGGTCTTACCGTTTCCGAGATCCATGTGTTCATACATACAGACAGACAGACAGACGGACATGACTAGATTGACTCGTCTTTCGATACTGATCAAGAATATATATACTTTATGGGGTCTGCCACACCTCCTTCTGACCGTTACAAACATTTGCACAACTTTAATATACCCTTTTACCATTTTTTGGTACAGGGTATAAAAATGAAGTAACTAATTTCGATATGGCGGCAGTCAATGATATTTTTTACGAAAATAATGCCAATGGAATCTACTCATTGTCGCAACGACGAAAAGCAAAAAGCTTGATTTGGAATATTCTTGCCGAAATTCATAAGGAAGGCGACACCATCTTGGAAGTTTTATGATTTGTCACAAATCAAATGTCCAACTAAAGCCAGCACAAGCGTTGCCAAGCCATAAAGCACCACCAAGTGCTTAAAGCTGTTGCAGCAGCTGACAGACAAGAAACCATTGATATATGCGCAGAATGGATTATTGAAGATTGTCGTCCATTTTTGTCTGTCTGCGGATCGGGCTTCACAAAGCTTGCAAAGTTTTTTTATTAAAATTGGCTCAGTCTACGGGGAAAATGTTGATGTTGGGGACTTACTGCCTGACGCTGCAACCATTTCCCGCGAAGTTCTAAAGGGGGCGGACAACAAAAGGAAATCTATAAGTGCTGATATTAAGGAGCTCATTCAGTGTGGAGCATCGGGTACATTTGATATGTGGTCTGATAACTACGTGAAACGCCATTTCTTGGGCGTACACTACATTTTCAAAAAGAATTCAAGTTATTTGACATAATATTAGGACTGAAATCAATGGAGCAAGTGGTGCAAACATAATAATTAAAGTTAAGACATTATTTAATCAGTTTTGTGTAGAAGAAATTAGCACCGTCAAATTCATTACAGACAGATGAAAAATTATTGTGAAGGTCTTAGAAAATCATACAACATTGTAGCCGAGCAATAAAGAAACGCTGCCAATATTTTATAAAAACCAAGAAAAATTAAATAACTAAACAATTGACATTTCTAAAAATTCGACTATTTGTGTGTGTATACAGAAATTACAGGTGATGCTTTCCAAATGCATGCACAAATTCAATTCGACAGCCATTTTATACCAAGCACGTATGAAAAGCAGAATGAAATGCCTATCAGTGTAGGTACTTAGGTCTTGAGTGAAATCATAACACGAAATCAAAAAATGAAACGAGTGGAAGAGTTTTTTTTTTTTTTTTATATTTTATTTTGACTACAACTAGTTACAACAATAATTAACTATCAAGCTGTTTTTTTTAAAATTAATTATGATAATGACAATACTTTTCATTCCATCATAAGCCTTTTGGGCCTAGCCATCTGTGCAAATTATAGTTTGACACTTGCTGGCCACTACCAACGGATACTACACAAAGCTTCCCTGTTCTCACAAGATTACTATGTCGTTCTCCAATGGCAGTGGCCAACAGGTATCTAATTATTGTCGTATACGATTGATCACTAGATCAATTGGTTTAGTCCTTTTTAGTCTTCGGTATAACCTTGCGTCGTTTGTTAACGTGGCTACCCCAGAGTTAACATGATTCTGAAGGTGTTCATGATGTTTTACGGCGTGCTTCAGAATCTTTTCCCGAACAGTGTCGATGCGTAAGTCTTTATGAATATCAGCATTCCTGACATACCAGGAAACGTCTGGCATGTTACGCAGCATTTTGTTTTGGAATCTTTGAATTACCTCGATCTGACTTTCTGCGGCACAGCCCCACAACTGTATACCATATAGCCAAACCGGGGTTAGTATTTGCTTGTATATTAGGATTTTATTTTGAAGTGATAAGGCAGATCTCCTGCCAAGAAGCCAGTGTAGTTGTCTGTATCAGATGTCAAGTTCATCACGTTTCATATTGATATGCTGCTTCCATCTAAGTTTCGCGTCAAGATTCATACCTAAGTATTTTGCGTGGTCATAGTGGGGAATGACGGTATTGTCGATGGTTAAGGGGTGCTATTTTACTTGAGTGCAAGAGTGATTATTATATAATATATTGCTTAAATTTGGTCGTAGTTTTTACTCTCACAAACTTTTGGCTCTCAATTTTCGAATAAGTATAAAATTGACTGAAGACAAAAGCAACGAGTGTGGCTGTGATTGCGTTCAGCTTAGTACTCATAATTTTTTTTCTATTCGAATATGAAAATGATCAAGTATGTATCCGGTGTTCTTGTAATTCCGGTGCACCGGTGCAGTTCTCTGTTCAGCACATATTTCTTCGTTAATTTTTCGTTGTTTTCATATTCTTCTAGCAACAATTCGATCGTGTAGTAATAACATGCTTCGGTTGGAATTAAACCAGCTCTAATTGCAGCAGCATCCCCTACTAGTGCCTCATTTTGTTAACTAAAATTTGATGCTGCGTCTAAGAAAATATTTTCGTGAACAGAAACCTTAAATTGCTCCCATAAGGGCAACCAGTTTTCAACAACTCCATCAAATTTTTTCAATTCAATTGGCTTGAGTTTAGTTACCGATCTATAACAGTTATCTTGTTTTTCTCCAGGATTTTGCACAGTATTCGCGTGAACCGTTATAATCGCCCAAACGGTCACCCGTCGAATCCAATATTCTAATTTGGCAATTGTACTTACTGATCATCATCATATTCAAATTCCACTTCGTAATCCTTTTCTTTTTCATTCTCTTGTAGCTGAGCCATTATCGGTGGATCAGCCCCTTTCATGTACACGTTCAAGCCCTCCTCGGTTACCTCCTCAGGCATTTTTAAATTTTTGTTGATGTTTTTACACAGCTTAATTAGCTGTGTTCTGATCGTCTATCGTAATGCTGGATGCATTTCTTCTCGAATCAGAGTAATCTATTTCACTCGTCCATAATATATTCTTTTATTTTCAAGAATTCGACAGCCAATCGTTCCGGGTTTCAGCACCATGTAAAAATATAATGTTTCTTTATGGTTTATCTTTTACTTTTATTCCCGCGGCTCAAGTGACTGTATGCTGCTATTTATACTCTTTTCTTACTAACTATTAATTACAAGGCTATCAAAGTGTGCATATATGCAGTAGACGCTCAGAAATTCGAAATTCAGAAATTCGAACCCGAAAATTTATATGTATTGAATGAATTGAACGCTCAAAAATTCAAACTTGTTGGTGTTTCTTTTTTATGAGACGCACACTTTTTGTCAATATCAAATTTCAAGAAAAAAACCTAAAAACAAATTCTACAAGCATACTAATGAAATTTGCTACATTTTTAGACACCGAGGAAATAAAATACTTCATGAAAATTAGCAGGACAACATCGGCCAGGTCCGCTTGTCTATATCTATCCATATATATAAAAATGCTTGGCATAATGTGTTTGACCGTCGATCAATTGAAAACGGCTCTTTTTTGTTGTGTTCGTAATTCCCTGGAGAATGTTTGTGTGATTTTCTTTTCATTTTTTTTTAAATTTAATAATGTCTATAAGCAGAACTATCGGCTGAAATCCGCCCCAGTATTTGACCCAGTTCAGCCGAAATTATCAAAAAATATTTCATAATACGTTTTAAGGACCGCGCAATCGGTAGAGCGACGGCGAAAGTTTTTTTTTTAGTTTCTACACACTGAATGTTCGGTGGTTCGAAACCTGCTGTCGGATAGAATGTTTTTTTTTATCAATTGAGATATTAAGGCCATCACTGTTGCACATCACTCGGCGGTCGCCCGCACAAAATCATCCCTGGTACGTCAGTAGCTGGGCTGATGAACTACCAACACTGTTCGATCATTGATGATTTAGTATAAGGTCATCTGCTCGACAAAATAATTGAAGACAAGGAGGTAATCAGTTAACTGATCATGAGCCTTGCCCGAACTCCCCCACCGGGCGGTTATCAGAATGACAAAGACATCATCCGAGAAATTAGATATGCAAATCAAATTCTCAACAAAAAATTAGAAGGAATGGCAGTCGTCTGCACCAAACTTCAAAGTGAAGTCGCCAATATGCAAGCACAAAGCAACAACGCAAAAGTTAATGAAGTAGCCATAGAAGAAGAAGAATACCAAACTGACGAAGAAGAACTAGTCCGAGAAACTGATTGGATTCTTCAAAGGATGCCGTCGAAAAAGCGGAAAGCCAACTCACCTCTGAAACAAGTTGAATCGCACTCCCCATCGGGACAGCAAACGGCACCTCCGTCCAAACAGACCTCTAAAACTCAAAAGAGGCCCCCACCAATAATTATATCTGGCAACCTAATGTATGATCAAGTCTACGACATACTCAAAAAGAATTCAAAGGCTGACTTTAATGTCAAACTTCTCAACAATGGTGTTTTTAAAGCAACTACGTTTGATGTTGATGACTACAGGAATGTCACCAATGTACTAACGTCCTCTCAAACTCCGTGGCACAGCTACGAAAACAAAAAACTACGGCCTATAAGAGTTATGGTTAAGAACTTAAGCAGAACATGCGATCCTGGGCTTATTGTTGGCGACCTTAAAGCTCAAAGTTTCAATATCTTAAGCGCAGTAAGTAAACTTACAAGGGTCTCGAATGAGCCTTAAAGATTTGTTTATGCTAACTTTTGAAGCATCAGAAGAAATTACAAAAATTTTTATGATAAAAACCATACTAAATAGTATTGTGTCAATTAATCCAATTCGTCGATCAAAGCTAATACCACAATGCAAACTATGTCAGTCATTTAAACATACAAAAAATTATTGCGATAAATACGCTGGTAAACACAAAACCGATAAATGCAAGAAACCAATCTCTTAACAACCCAAATGGTGTAACTGTGGCGAAAGCCAACTACAGAGGTTGCGCCATCGCAAAACAACTTCAAATAATAAGAAATCAAAAAATCGGTCAAAATGACTTGATGTCGTCGGTTGCGGTCAGTAAAGCCCGTTCTGCTAATGAAAAAAAAATCGTCAAATCCAACGTAACCGTATCATCTGGGGCCACTAGTAAGGCCAATTCGTTAGAGTATAATTCAACGGATCAACCAGTTGTGAGAAAACCAGTTAGTTTTGTCAAGCCCAGCTACTCAGCAATATTGAAGAATTGCTATACATCCTAGCAATTGTGAACGCGGAGGAGCTGCCGTTCTGATTAAAAAAACATTAAAGGATTACCACGACTGGAAAGTGTGCACGGAAGAATTTCAGGCAGCTGCTGTCACAATGGAATGCCTAATAAACTATCACTAACAGCGGTCTACAGTCCACCAAGACATCAGATTAAATGCAACCAGTATAAAGCGCTCATCGAAATGAATACTCACCGGTTTATATGAGACTTTAACGCCAAACACATCAATTGGGATTCAAGGCTCACGTCGTCCAAAGGCAGAGAATTAATGCAAGCTATTTCTGAATCAGGTTGTTCATACCTTTCTTCCGGAAAGCCGACCTATTGGCCAACCGAGGTAACCAAAACTCCAGATCTAATTGACTTCTTTATTGCTAAACATGTTTCCATAAACCAAACGCTGATCGAAGAAGGCTTGGAACTCAATTCCGACCATTCACCATCTACCATTTACCTTACAATTTTCGAATCGCCCACTGAAAAGCAATCCGCTCCATTTCTCTGCAACAAATTGACGAATTGGCAAAAATATGATGACAACTTGGACCTTACAAAACAAATAACAACTGAAGAACTGCTGAAAAACGAGTTGATGCATTTTACCCAGACGTTTCAACAAGCCGCCTGGCGCAGCACCCCCGTCCTGAAAAATCACAGAGAAATTATACACCTCGGTAAAAAACAAATTTCGAAAAAAATGGCAATACTCCAGGTTTCCATTAATAAAGTCTGAAATAAACTACTTGACCAAAAGGATAAACTCAGAAACTCTAATATTCAAGAACGATATATTCAATTCATATATAAATGGGCTTTCTTATGACCGCAATACGAATTACTCTTTATGGATATGCACAAAAAACTTTAAAAGACCTATAGTTCAACGAACACCAGTTAAGAAACTCGATGGAAATTGGTCCAGAAGTGACAAGGAAAAGGCTGAAGTGCTTGCTGATTACTTCTCTGATGTATTTGATCAAGACAATGAGTCTAATGGGCTTATCCTTAACAACTCTCACACTCCGATAAGTTCAGATTTACCACCAACAACTGAGCTGGAGATAGTAGAAGTCATCAACAAAGACCTAAAACCGAGAAAAGCACTAGGATTCGACATGATACCAATATAAGTACTCCGCCAGTTGTTGTTAGTAACCATATCGAAACTAACTCAACTAATTAATGCTGCACTAAAATTGAAGCACGTACCAT
>JBAMBQ010000110.1:0-35298 GCA_037044495.1 Stegana nigrithorax | reverse complement strand
TTCACTTTTGGCAAAATGCTTTTGTACACTAGTAAACAATACTCCGAACTGTCATTCAGCAAATTTTTAGACAGCTGATGCCCGTGCGTCAGCTGTGCGAGCGGTCTGAAGTTGGTTACACTTCGAGTGCCGGACCCTGTAATTGAAGTCTAACCTGTTTTTGATGTCTCAGGAGTTTAATTTTGTAATGAAAGATTTTTGAGAGAGATTTGCAGCTTAACGCCAGGACATATACGGGTCCTGGGATCCGTGAAACTCCGGCAACGATTTTACGGCGTCTAGAGGTCGTTCGCAACGCCTATTTGGGTCCAATTTCATTTCAATTCAATACTAAGTCCTGATTGCGGAGCGTTACCTTCATTCCTAATTTAATTAATAAATCTAAAACGACAATGAATTAAAATCGCCCTCAAAAAAACTACACGGCACTAAAATTATTGAAACAACAGATGATGAACGCGGGTGTGGTTTACATACTTGATCTGGTCACATTACATTGAGAAGCTGTAGTGCTTTATTTAACCAAGCCCCTTAAAATATTCTTCTACTGTTTAGGCTGCATACCATCGAAAAATATCAACCGTTGCTCGCTTGCCCACGAAAGTGCCGCAAAAGTTCGAAATGCAAACGGCAAAAAGAAAGCTAAGTGCATTTTCACCTGAGAAACCTAAGGCAGATGTCATTTCCGAAGTGGAAAAATTGTCAATAAATGAGTTGATGGGTTTTATGCAAAAGCTTTAAAAATGGATGATATAATCAAAAACCTGGTCACGAGGAACGACATATAGCAGCCACCCATGCATATGGGACTACTCAATAACAATTTATCTTAACTAAAAGAAGAAAACGAAGAGCTGTGGCAGAGAATAAGAAGAAAGCGGAAAACAAAAGCTCCTAAAAAGAAATTGAAAAATATAGATATCTTGCGGGAATTTTTATCTTAGTGGAAAGAAACCTATCGGCAAAAGGGCAAGCAAGAAAAAAAGCAAAACTCCAACTATAAAAAATATAAAATGTAAATTTATAAATATAAATATATAATAAACATAAAATCATGGTACGCGATGACAGGATAAAATTGGCGGAGAAATGATTGCACCGGAATGCGGAAGACGTGCTTGTTGCTATATCTCGATCTGGTCTATAAACACGATATAACGCAAGATACAATAATTGCAGACATTAGCAGATAAGCATTCATTAATAATCGAGAGTTATAGTTTTAAGTTATTACTATAAGCATACAACAAAGCTGGCCTAACAAATAAAAAGCTTTTCGTCAAATTAATTGACCATATCCAAGTGGAAATTTTACGTTCGTTGGGGGACAAGCACTTTCCCCTATTGACTACTGTGCAAGCAGAACAGAATTGGATCGAGATAAGACACGTTGGTTGACTCAGAAAGGATATAGGAGCCATCAAGGATACCAAAATGTTTTGGGCAATGGGCAGAAAGTTAAAGGGGCAAACAACCAATAAAATAACAAAAGCCGATTTATAAGCGTTGGTAGAGCATTTTAAGATTTTGCTCCTCCTAAATAACTTAGCAAGCCGAATGAGTTTAGCACTGTCGAAGATAGGAGATGTCAAACTGAATGCACTGATATTACTGGTTGATGTGCAGGCCGCTATTAAACAAAGCGCCGGGTGCGGAATACATAAAGGCATAAACATGCAACTACCTGATAACAAATGCCTATATTTTCATATACGAAAAAGGACAGGCGTCAACGAGTTCCCAACTAAATATTATATATCCGATTAATAAGAAGGGCAATCCGAATGAGGCAGGTATATACTGAGAGATATCTTTCTGCAAAGACTTAAAATGGGTAATCGACAATAACCGACTAAATTAATTCCAAGCAGGGTTCAGGAAGCACTATTCAAAAGCTGATACAATTTTTGTCTTGTCAGTAGTGGCCATCAGAAAATTATAGACATGAAACCTTAAAATAAAAGTGGACAAAGCTGAAATAATGATTCACAGAGGACTCTCAACGTATTTAGGTTTCTTTATTAGCAAAAAAGCTATATGCCGACGGAGGAGTTCTTGCATCCTCTCAACGTGGCAAATCGGTGACATAGCGACAAGCATCATAACGAACACGACGAAGTATAGAATACGAATAATAAGCGGAGACTTAATTTTTGGTCATACATATGTGTAAGATTTTAAGATCTTTCATAAGTCTCTAGATTAAGAATGTACAAATATATAGGAAAGCACTTGCCTAACGCAGAACAGGGGGAAGAAGAACAGGGAAGCTACGTATAGTAGATGTGTGAGAGGGTGGTGGCAGACAGAAGTCAGCTATGTCATCGGTATTTAAAGCTCATAGCTCTTAAGAATTAATCATTATACATGTTGTTTGCCCACTCTTTTATGGATTACTAAAAAAGCTTAATTTCAAATTTAAAAGTACAAAATTGTTTATTTACTCCAATTCACGTTTTCTTCACTTATCAAACAATCGAAAAGACTGATAACTACTTTACATATGATCGCCTTTTTTATGCACATAATTGCACATCGAAAAAAACAAGCAAAGAATTAATGTAAAAGGAAGTACGTAAAATAGAGAGCAGAGAGGGGTTTTTTGCCGCGCAGGGCAAGAAAGAGAATTTTTAATTGTATTATAATTTGCCGCGCAGGGCATAGCAAAAGGAAGAGAAAATAAGTGAAAAATAGACGTAAAAGAGAATTATGACTGCTGCTCCGAACACATGTTATGAAAGAAAAATGTAAAAAGAAATTTAATAAAGAGCTTCAGCTACTACATTATTGTACTGTGATTGGGTTAAAAACTTAAACTATTAGTACATCTATTAAAGTATATATTTTATGAAGATACATATGCCCGCTTGTTTTGGTACTCAAAAGAAAATTATAACATAGTAACCAGTAATGTGTTAACAGCAAAGTAAAGAGAGAGAGAAAGCAACTGAGCTAGCTTATTATCATTTGAATTTTGATTTTTTGTTTAGTATCCAGTTGTTGCGTCGCAACCGACGCTGTAGACTGATCGATTAGTTGTCCGATTTAATTCAATTATTAGTGGTCCGTTTCGCTTTGGTTTTCACGCAGTCCGTAATCAAGGTGCTCGTGCTTCCGCCCATCACCACACGATGTGCGGGAGCGATAACGCTACGGCTACCACATTTCAGGCTAACACGGTCTTCATGTCAATGACAGTGCTATATAGCAGCACAGGCAAGTCTACATACCGAGTGCCTCAACCACGGCTCGCTAAATCAACGTTCATGAACGTGCCGTCATCGGCAACCAGATTAACGCCGAACTACATTGCTACTCACCGCATCATTAGCAAGGACTTACCGATATTTTCAGGCAAGCCTGAAGAGTGGTTGCTGTTCCTCAGTAACTATGAACAATCGACTGAAAGATACGGATTTAGTAGTGAAGAAAATTTATTAAGGTTAAAAAAATGTCTGAAAAGCGCAGCGTTGGACGCCGTACGTGGCAAATTAATGATTCCCGCCACAGTACCATACGCTACTGGTACTTTGAGGATGTTGTTCGGACGCGTCGCGCGTCACGGTCGACGTTCGGGAGAGTGGCAGGCTCGGATAGCCAATCGCTGTGCCGCCAGTCCAACGATGATCATCGGTTGCAAGACTGCAACAAGTTCCGTGGTATGAGTATGAACCGAAGGAAGATGAGCGAGCTTTACGCGTTATGGAAACGACCACAAGTTATATTCCCAACGATAGACGGTAGCAGACCGGCTTACTGTGGAGATTTGACAAAATAGTGCTGCCGAAATCGTATTCAATCGCCCTAAGAATACTGATGTAACTCGAATCCAAAATGAATAAGGATTCCAGCCTGCGCAACTTTATGATAACTACTAAAGGGGGTACGTATGTAAATCGTACGAAAAGTGAGCCGACGGACAATCGTTCATGGTTTCTTCCCATATTAACCGCTGACATAAAAAAAGCTGGCTTGACGACAGCCAGGTGGTGAGGATATCAGAGTTGGTTCAATATACATAACGAACCAACAAAGATATAATTATAGGCTGTGATGCAAATGCCCACAAGACAGTTTGGGGCAGCACTAACATCTTTAAATGAGGCGAGTCTCTTTTAGATTTCATAAATAAACTTATGTGAACGCGCTCGCTATACCTCACAAGGTGATACTAATGTATTCAATTCCTTCTTACATCTATCCTACCTACTAATCAATTTCAATGTGACAAGAGACTTAAGACTATGAGCGCATATTAAAATAACAAAAACATTAAACGCTCTTTTTACTGAGAGTTTAATACATTTAAATGAAAATTTCTGTAGTTCTTCGAGAAGATAAGCAACAACTAAAATTATATAATAAAACGGACCAATCAGGCTCCCCGCCTTGGAAACTCTTTCCAATAAGCTATTATGACTGCTCCTCCAAGGGCAACGAGAAAATTTTATGTACGCTGCGTTTAAGCAGACCAGACTTCTTTGGGTTACGACTCTGACTAGTCCTTCGTGACCAGCGAGAATTTGAATCACACGTCCCAAGCGCCACTGATTTGAAGGTGCATTGTCGTCCGAGATGAGGGCTAATGTGCCGACTTGCACATTGTTGCATTTGGAAGCTCATTTCATGCGTTGCTGTAGCAGAGTCAAATACTCTTTGGACCATAGTCGCCATACTTCCTGTTGCACTGCCAGGATGCGTTTATATAGATTAATCATTGACAAGTCCAGAATCGATTCGTCCCATTTTTCTGGCTATGAGTTCAATGGACGGCCAACCAAAAAAAGGCCCGGTGTGAGCGAGTTATCATCCGTGGAAGCTATTTGGATGATGAAAATTCTCCTAGTGGCCGGTGGCTTTTGCTATGTGCGAGATTTTTGCAGTCAGAAATAAATGCGTCCAAGTTATTTGGTGGTTGAAATAAAAGTGCTTGAGTTTTTAATCTTGATATTTTACAAAGCTTTGGTTTGCCTTAAGACAGCGTTCACGCCGCCTAAGCTACAGCGCGGAATCTGCTGACTTGTCAATTCGTCGATGCAATGCTTTGTTGTGCAACTTAGTTGCTGGCTGAGCGTCTTTGTCGAATCGTTGTGAAATAGCAGACTGCTAAGTCAGCTATTTGTCCAGGCTTCTGGTCAACGATCTCCGGTTATTTCCCGGTTGAGTACGTGCTTGTGCGAGGGGGTTTGAGAGGCGGGGGAATGTTTGCGTATACCGACGAGTCGGTAACTCCTCCCCCCCCCCCAGATTGGAGCGATGGCCACAGAGATGGAATGGCCGGAGCGACGACAAGAACGTGGCAGTCGGGTTGTAGTTGAAGGATGGTGTTTGTGGTTTTAAACTTCCAGTGAAGTATGACTGCAACTGTCAAAACCAATGATAGTCCGTAAAGTATCGCTGTATGCTGGGTTGTATAGCGGTTGGTGAACGCAATTTTATTGGACGTTATCATAGCGTCAAGGTGTAATTTCTTCAAGCTAAGGGTTTCGACCGTTGTATTTTTTAGCAACTGGTGTATGGGGGGTAGGAATACATCGGGGTGTTCCATTGTTATGAATTGTGTGTTGTCGTAGATTATTCCATTGATCAGTATTGTGCAATTGGAATATCTTATGACAGCCGAGCCATTAATGTAAGTGATGTTGCTGCAAGACGTGTCGATTGGTAGTTTGTCGGCGTTGAAGATGAAAATGAAGCCTTTTTCTGGCTCAAAGACGTCTGCGATTGGTCCCGTCTCTTGAATGTCGCATGAGCTTGTTGTGGCATTAAGGATGTTTTTCAAGCGGTTGAAGTTTTGAGGAGAGCTACTTTGTTGAGGGCTGTCGCAGTAGGACGTGTTTGCTATCTTAAGGCATTCATGTGGTAGGTATACAATATTATGTTCATTATATGCTAAGAACTTAGGTGCTATTACAAACATCGTGTTATTAATTGGTATTGGTATAATGCGAGCTATTTTATAATTTTGTGGATCAAAAATTGGTATCTTTATATTGAATAGTATTTTGCTTTGATATGTAAGTGTTTGCATTTGTAGTAGATTATAAATATTTTCCGCATATTCAAAAGTTACATTTTGCTTTTTTAGAATGATTTTAATTTCATTTAGTTCTTCATCGTTAAGTATGAATTTTGGGATAATTTTTATTTTTGCCATTAACATACTATCGATAATATCGTTTATATGGCTTAGTAATAGCTCGATGTTGAAGCTAATTTTGTTTATGTATTGTAATGTACGAATATTATGGCTATCTTGCGTTACGGCTCTGCCTTTAGTCTGGTAGTAGAACGATTGCTCTATTTGGCATTGCTCATAGGCTTGCTCGATGGTATTGGGGTTTTTCAATCTTATGAATGTACGAAGAGGTTCCCTAAGGCCTACCATGAAGGCATTCAGGCATATTTCGTTAAATAAGTCTTTCTTTGCTTCTATGACCGAGGCCGTGAGGTTACCATCTTGAAGTGTTGAAAAGAGTTGGCCCCTGGTTTTCGTTATTGTAAAGAAAAGTTGGCTCAATGATAAATTGTCGGGTAGAATTTGCAAGTCTCTTATGAGAATTGCTTCGGATTTCTTACTACCGTACAATCGTTTTAAATTCTCTTTAATATCGTCCCAGACGAGTGGTGTATTAGCCAAATTAAGGCCCTCGTCCGCTTTTCCAATAACTTTGTTCCTAATGGCCCTAAGCAAAAGTAGACCGTAGGGTGTTTGGTCTGTGCCCCTTATGAGCATGATAATTTCTTCAACATTAGTAACGAATTTGTCAAGTTGGCTTGGCATGCCGTCAAAAGTCGGAAGTTCCTTAATGAATGCGAGAATATCAGTGGGACCACTCGCTGAAGCTTTGGAAAATTGTTTACAAATTTGCAACTCTCCACAATATCTTCACTTTCAGTTATCTGTACTGCCAAGCTGAAGGTAGATTTTCGTTCCTTCGGAACACTTTTCATTCGCCATCCCCTGAATTTCCAATCACTTCCCTAACCTTTTAGAAACTCAGGCCCTTCTATCCAAAGAAGATTCGAACATAACTCGATAGAGTACATTCCTCGGGACACAATATCCGCAGGGTTTATTTTGTGTCGACCTTACGCCACTGGCGAATTGTGGATACCGCTTGAATCTTGGAAACCCTATTTACAACAAATGGCTAGAATGAGAAGCACGCCAATTCAATACAAATGCGGAATCCGCACAATAAAAAATACGACCTTCTTCCACCACCAAAAAACTCTTTATCCTTGTCATTAACTCAGTTAAAAGCAAGACCCTTGCAACTCAAGGCGTGGCAACGATGTTACTTTACCGGCGCTATTTTAGATTTTGATGCTAAAAATCATAAATACACCAAACCACCATTATCAAAACATCGAGCATAAACCACTGCTCCATAAGCTCGATTGGAAGCCGAAGCCATGTAATTCGACACGCTCCCTATCCGTGCCCGGATGCATTAAACGAGGCATCTGTACTACTGATACTTGCGCTAACTTTCGACGAAATTTCGACTGTTGGGCTCGCATGATTTCCGGAAGTTCTTCATCCCAGTCAGTCTTCAGAAGCCAAAATTCTTGTAAAAATATTTTTTCTAATACGATGAGGGGACTTAGCATGCGCAAGGGGTCGAACAGTTGGGCTAACTCCGAAAGGACAACGCGCTTTGTTATGTTTGAATTGGGGGCTGTAAAGTAAGCAAACTGAAACATGTCATTAGCCGGATTCCATCGTAAGCCTAAAGTTTTAGAACAGTCTGAAATCTTAATTTTACACGGCTCCACTATTGATCCTGGCGATAAAAATGCTTTACATTCACAATTCGAACGCCACTTATATAGCTCCAATTTCCCATGGTTTAACACTTATCTCCTTTTTGAGATCACAAAGTTCCTCCACTGTGTCTGCCCCGACTAATAGGTCGCCCATATAAAAGTTTTGAAATACCTGCCTTGCACCCAGATGGGTACTTATCCTTGTATTATTCCGTAAGGTAACGCATGTAGCGAACCGATAAAAACGTATGGCCTAGTACGATAGGTGACAGAGTTAAGGTGCAACACCTGCATTGCCCTTTCGGTACTATCTCGCCACACAATGCCAATTACAATCATCGTCACACACTTGCACTTTGCTGGTCCTACAGCCAGCAACTTATATAACGGGACTCTACTATTCGACTTGCAAGATGCAAGACCACATGTGGCTTGGCTGTGGCACTGTCAGGTAAAACGGGGTGGAGAGGGATATAAAATTTAATTTTTCGACATCTGCGGGATTCAACACTTCCAAATGGCCGAGCTGCTTGTATTCTTCTATAAAGTTTACAATATGACAATATGCTCTTTGAGAGCATGATTCTTACTAAATCGACCTTCGCCTTAACCTTTGTCAGCGTTCTTAAATGGTAACCACACAATGAAGCGACCCGAAAGTGTTCGTTTTACATTCGCTAGAAAGTGTTCCTCACAAAACATTTCTTCTATAGTACATTGATTTTCCGATGACGAAACATCTTCCATCTTTCAAAAGGATTCGACTAACTGAGGGAGCCCATATACCTTGGACTCCTCACCAGTCGCTGCTTCTGAGAACAAGCAGGAACTTGAGGAAGCACATTCTCCAACAACCAGCCTTCCTGGCAGAGACTTCTTCTTCTTCACCACGACTGACTAAATTCGTATTCCGATTTACTATAAACTTGAACAGCAACTCCCAACTGGGTAACTCATCACTATTAGCATCACGATCCTACAGTTCTAATAAACCACTATCAATGCATTTAAAATGTCTTCAGCAGTGCCTAATGTACGTAGGTTTATTTGGTTTCTATCTAAGTTAATGTAAATATAGCAAAAAATTAAAAAAAATAAAAGGAACAATTCACCCAACTCGCTTGAATCAACAAGCTCGGTAAAAGTATGGTACCAATTCGTCCATTCAATGATTTTTCCGGAAAAAGTCGGATTTTGAATTGTAAGCAGTTTAATAGTTTTTCCAGGTTGCACAGAATCGCATTGAGAATGATTAACTGCAGTGCTATGCATTGCTGCCTCCAACTCACCTGATCGTTGTCGTTGCAGAGACAAGCATCTTAAGATTTATGCCTTCACTTCACAATAAAATTATTTATTTGTTTGACCCTCACGGTAATCATCCGGGATACTAACTTTTTGTTCGATTTCTGATTGCAATGTACAAAATTACGTAAAACTAGACTACACTAAACTCAACCGCGCTTCTAATTCTTCGACTGTCATCGACACACTATTTTTTGTCATGAAAAACTTGCTACGATTAAGGGAATTAATTAACCCGTCTCGCGCTGGATACAAGTCTGTTTCTCGGCTTGGTTTATTCAGTGCCATTATGCCCCTGTTAAACAGCAAATAGCAGCAGAAATATATTATAATTTGTTCGACAGCAACGTCACTCTGTTCGCCAATATGCAAACACGAAACTCAACACAAAGAATAAGTGATAAATGCTGACACAATAACAATGTAATAATTTTCAACTTTAAATTTCTGTTCGACAGTTAACTCACTGACCGAATGCGCATATGTATGTATACACCGGTGTGTACTAGAATCTAACGTCATCTGTACTTATTTACATACAATGTATATAACCGACTGTAACGGGCACTATATTCACCGAAATGTAGCACTTGAATTCACTTGAACAATTAATTTTATTAGCAATTCCCAATTTATTTAATTTATTTATCACTTCTCTGAACCAGTTTTAATTATTAAATCACTCAAGCAACCATCAATTCCCACTTGAACCGTCAAGCCATTGAACCAGCAAAATCAGATCTGATCACATACGTTATGCACACAATTCGCCGAACCCAAATAAGCTTATGTGAACGCGACCGCTGCTATGTCTTACAAGTTGATACTAATTTATTCAATTGCTTTTTACATCCATCCTACCTACTAATCAATTTCAATATGACAAGAGACTTAAGACTATGGGCGCATATTAGAATAACAAAAACATTAAACGGTTTTTACTAGAAGTTTAATACATTTAAATGAAAATTTCTGTAGTTCTTCGAGAATATAAGCAACAACTAAAACTAGATAATAAAACGGACCAAACCCAGCCAAATGCTTTAAAATTACTAAACAATTGGAGGGTGTCTAAGGATCCGTCTTTTTCGGACCACAGACGTATTCGATTAACATACTCCTAACAGAGTAGATATACCGCATAGTGAATGCCTTAATTTAGAATTATCCATTGTCTCTCTAAAAATTCACACGGTGAAGGAACTTGATGAAGCAGCAGACAAGACATCTGATGCCATCATCTCCGTTTACCATTCTAGTTGTCCGATAAAAGTAAAGACTACCACTAACAAAGTTCCTTGTTGGAATAACAAAGTTGAAAAACTCAGAAGTACAACTAGAAAGCTGTTCAACCTAGCCAGACTGTATGACACCTGGGGTGAATATGCTGAAGCTCTAACACAATACAACAAAGACCTGGGAAAATCCAAAAGAGCTTTATGAAAAAAATTCTGTGAAAGCATGAAGTATGTCTCTGAAACGGATTTGGATCTTTATATCGGAAACACACTAATGGTAACTAGATAAATAAAGAACAATTTGCTTATCAAAAGGATAGATCAACTATAACTGCAACACACACATTTGTAGAGCATATAGAAGAAGCACTAAATACTAAAGAAACAGAAAAGAAACAGTTCTTTCGTAGACATAGAAGGTGCCTTTGACAACGCAAACAATAGATCAATGTCAAAAGCTCTTGAACAATTTGGAGCTAACAACATTATAACATACTGGATAGAAGACGCTTTAAGGAAACAAAGAATATTCACAAGCCTTGGTAATAATGATCGATAAATACGACTAGAGGATGCCCTCAGGGGGATGTCCTCTCACCACTGTTATGGTCAATACCAGTAAATAACTAGTAAGGCTCAATAATTATGAGTACATCACTATAGGGTATGCAGGTGACATAACTATTGTTATGAAAAGCAAACACGATAAAATTAAAACAAAACAAATGCGAAATGCATGGAACTGATATGTTAAAGAGGGACTATCAATAAATCCAAGTAAAACAACAATTGTTCCATTCAGTAGACAATACAAAATAAAAGTACTTACTTATCAATTAATGGCACACAGATACTAATGCAGGTGGAGGCTAAATATTTAGGGCTAACCCAAGACATGAAACTCCCCAAGGAAAAACATCTGAATCAGTCAATAGAAAAAGCAACAAAGTCTCTGTTTACAACAAGACAGACACTATGTAGAACATGGGGTTTAAACCCAAAAATGTCAAATTGGGTATACAAACAAGTGATACGCCTAGAAGTTCTGTACGGAGCAGCCGTCTGGTGACGCAAAGCTCGTAAAAAGTAGCACAAATGAAACGAGCTAACCTACAAAGACTGAGATGCCTGACTATCACAGGGGCAATGAGAACAACCTCCAATTGTAATATGGAAGCCCACCTAAATTTTACTCCCCTACACCTGATAATCCAGGAAATGGCAGCGAAGAAGATATTCACTCTTCACTCCATTTACAATTTCAAAAAAGGTAATCATATGGGACATCTAGAAATCCTGAATTAGTTGGAACCAGCTAAGCACATGTCCACATTCCCAAATGACGCAGACCCAACACCCAGACCTCACAAAAGATATAGATGTGAATGGTCTGTAGACAGAGCTCAAGGGAGATGATCAAAAATTGTTCACTGATAACTCCAAAACGGAACATGGTGTAGGAGCTGGGATAAACAGGCCTGGGTGCAAGTTACATATACTTCTCTGCAAAGACCCGACAATATTCGATGCTGAATTTTACGCCATCAACGTAACAACCCTCACGCTACTCGCCCAAAGGTATAAAAACCATCATTTTTTCCGACAGCTAAGCAGTACCTAAGGCACTCAACAGATATACTTACAACAGCAATGAAGTAGCGGCAAAACTAGCGAAAAATGGGCCAGAAACTCCATTCATTATATCAAGTCCATTGTATGAGTTCAGTAAAAAAGACCAATACAAATGGGTGAGAGAACAGATAACATCTCTAACCTACACCCATTGGAAGAATACAACCGGTGCCAACAAGGCAAAAAAAATTCTTAACCTTTGACAAAACGGAAAAGGTCTTTTAATTCACACGCAATGAAATTAGACTATACTGTGGAGCAACGACAGGCCACTACAACTGCAAATATATGCAGAAAAAAATCGGCGTATCCGAAACCGATAAATTCAGATATTGCGGTGAAGAAGAGGAGACAATGGAACACCTCATAGCAATATGCTCGGCGCTATGGAATGCCCGACTACGACTTCTAGGTAGCACTATAATAATGGAAGCGGACTGCAAGAAGCTAAATGCTAAGCAAATAATACGCTTTTTGCTTAGGCTAAATGACCTATATGTCTAAGGAGGGTGCACAAAAGATCATCACTGATCACAGTACATATGGGGAGGCTTACCTCAACAACCCTTTACTTACATAACATAACATACATACATTTGCACAACTTAAATATACCCTTTATCAATTTTTGGTAGAGGGTATACAAAAATTGTACTTATTTTACACGTTCTTATTTGAGCTAGTGCGATTCAAAACCTTTTTGGTTTCAATTTTGGTAAGAAAAATTCTAACCACAAAAGAACTATATGCACGATGAAGAAAGGTATTTATTTGCTTCTTTTCAGCTTTTGAATATTCATCGAATGTTAAAAAAATGCACGTCAAGATGGGTGTTGTCCAAGTGATGACACCTAAATATATAGTCAATTATATAGCACTAATTGGGTGGTTGCCTTAAATCAAATATAAATACAAAAGATAATGGCAAACAGGTAATTGTAAATTTATAATAAGTTTTGCTGTTTCTTTATGTATTTGTCAATGTAAATTTTAAAGTTAAATGTATAAGTACAAACGCTCACTTATAAAATAAACACATCTCCTTAAAATAAAAATTGTACTTTCACCGAAATTGTAGTAAAGTTGCTCTATTTAAAGTACATTGGCATATTTTTGATTTATGTAGGCTTTGGTATGATAGTTATAAGTTCGAATAGAGGCAGCCAAAGTTTGAATTAAGTGCTTATCACTTTTTGTTGATGGAACAAATGAGTCCAAAGCGCCTCCACTGCAACGATAAAAAAATATTTGATTCACATTAAAATTAAATTACAACACAATTTTGCCGACCACTCGATTTGGATACAGGATCTGCTTAAACATTTATTATGTTTAAACAAGAACCAATCGCAAAGTCGTGTTTTTTTATGTGCTAAGAGACTTAAATTGTGTGATTTGTGAAATTTTTATTTAGAGTAAAGGTTTCTGTGCGATTATGTAAATATGTATCAACCAATAACAACGTTGATAACATTACAATACGGTCAACCAACAACACTTCTTCCCTCTCTGCTAATGAAGTGAGAGTGCAATCCTGCTCACCTTCTCTATCGTGTCCTATGCTTACAAACCTACTTACATGAAGCGCGCAGTGCGCAACACCAACAACTCCTCATACACCGACAACACCTGCTCAAAGCAATAAGAATACAACATTTGCAATCACACCAGCAGACTTAAACGTACCAAAAACAATAACGTGCACTACATCTACAACAGCAACCACAATAGCGTCAAACGGGACAGTAATAACATCTTGAGCAAACCAAACGGTTTTATGCAAAATAGCGAGTTCACAACAACTACGCATAGCATCGTCAGCAAACCAAAACACAATAACAAACAACATGCCTACAAGTACAAAAACTGCAAAAAACAACAAGTCTACTAATGACTCATCCAAACCACAGGTACTATACAATGTAAAAATAAACAAAACAGATAACACAAACGCAATAAGCTCGGCTGTGCAGACCGGCATCGATCGATATATTTATATTACTAAACGTAAGCGCAGTCCTCAAAAACAACAAGGAAACAATACCAAATCACTTAAATAAGATCATATTGTTGGACCAAAGTCCCCTCTAGACTATAACCGATTTTCCATTCTATGTAACCTCCGTTAAGGTGGTGGACAAAGAAAAAGATAAAAAAGTCAAGTTGGCCAAACCTCCACCAATTTATATTCGGGAGCCGAATTCACACAACCTTGTTGCTAAATTTCAACAACTTATCGGTGACCACAATTTCCACATTATTCAGCTGCGCAAAGGCAATATCATTGAAACAAAGCTTCAATTATACATTGAAAAAAACTTCTGGCTGATTACACAGTACCTTAATGAGGCAAATAAAAATGTTTATACCTACCAATTGAAAAGTAGCAAGGGTTTGGTCGTCGTTATCAGGGTCATCGAACCTTCAGTCGATCCCCAAGAGGTAAAGCAAGCTCTTTTAGACAGGGGCTTTGATGTAAAATATGTTGCTAATATGCTAAATAAAAACAAAATACCGCAGTCATTGTTTAAAGTAAAACTCGCCCCTAATACAAAGCTTTCTAAAAAAAATGCCAAGCATCCAATATACAAACTTTAGATCCTGCTTCACCATAAAGTAATAGTCGAAGAGCCTCATAAGCGGAACCCGCGAGTACAATGCGCTAAATGGAAAAAATTTGTCCAGAACATACTGTTCATTCAAAATTGTTTGCGTAAGCAAAGAAAAACCAAACACCAGTATTCTTCAACTTACTGGAAAGCCCCCACCTACCGACCCACCAATAAAACTAACATCGTACAAAGTGAATTGGCTAAAGTATAAAAAATACATTAGTCCACATTTGGCACTCGTGCCGTTAGTAGGAGGATGACGAAAAGAATACCCTCCGATGTTCTACTCTAGCCTGGGGGTTAAGTTAAAAACGCAATGGGTGGTTTCCCAGAGTGAATTGAGATGGAGCCCAAGAATGGTCAAACAAGGTCTGGGATGTCAGGCCAAACGTCGGTGGAAGCGGTGACTGCTACCACCGGCGGGCACGGTGAGGAAATATCCTCTTTGCGTGTCGGCAGCGGTCACAACTCTACTGTGATGGAAGCAGATCTCAGTAGCTGTTAGAGTTCTGCCACTCCCTTGCTGATGGGTACAGGTCAGCAAGAGACGACTCTCACTACCAAACTTAAGCGCACGGGTGCTGTAGTCGAAGAAGACTCGAAAGCGTTATCTCAGCCAACATGTCAGTCGAAGATAAGATACTACAATCCCCAGTGCAACCTACCAGCTCCCACAAAAAGGAGGTGTCACGGAAGTCCAAAGACGGATTGAAAGCGAAAGCTAGATACGCTTAAAATCTGTGATAGGTTGCGCTCAAAAAGCAACCTCTCGTCTGTAGAGGTAAAAAGGTTGGATTGGGCTCGCCAGAGTGTGGAAGCAAGCCGCGCGTAGATTTCGAACAACCCAACTCTCAAGTCGACTTACTCGCAATATGCGAACAAAATCGAGGAGGGTGTGGCTGGGTCCAAAAGACAACATTCGGGTGAAAACCTTAGCCGGCACTGAAACGACGTATGCATACGGCAGCTGATCGAGAAATGCCAAGCTCGCCAAAGACGGCCGCCAAGGTCAGTGATGTATCCAAACGACATCTGATCGTGGCACTCATTGATCGAAGTGAGCCACTTGGAAAAATGACAATAGAGCAGTGAAAGAAGGTGGAGATGAAGCTGCTAGGGTTCATGATCGAGCAGATGAATAAGAAGCCAATTGGTCCGGTACCGTCTTTTGACGGAGCGGGCTGGCTAAGCGGAATAAAAACCATCAAATGCAAAGACGAACCAACCCTGGAGTGGGAGAAAACCAAAAGGCATGCTATGCTCTGTATCACGGGAGTACTAAGATCCACTCCAACAGCAGCTTTAGAAAGAATACTCGAAATTCCACCACTGGATCTAATGGCCGGAAATATTGCCGCAAGAACAGCTCAGCGCCTAAAAGCAACAGGGCGACTGCAAATTGCCACAGCTCAATAGGAGCCACTCTGTAAGCATGCATTGACTATATTATACAATAGGTAAGCTTTAGCAGTAACTTAAGACATTCAATGGGAAAAAGAGACTGATTTAGATGCCTACAAGAAGGACATGATACAGTCAACTTCTATACGGACAGTATAAAAATGGATTGTGGAGTAGATGTCGGTATACATTGTGCGGAACTGAACCTAAACACATCATTCAGACTGCCCCACGACTGCAGTATCTTTCAAGCATTGTTATGTGCCATTGCCAAAGCAGCACAAGCCGTGCAATCTTCAGGACTGCAGGGAAAGCGGATTAACATCTTTTTCGACAGCCAAGCAGCAATAAAGGCAACCACCCCTCACTCAATCTCATCCCACATCGTCCTTAAGTATATAGAGGCCTTGAGTGAGCTATGCACCAACAACTTGGTGCATATACTCTGGGTCCCCGGTCACAAGGGGATCCTAGGAAATGAGACCGCAGTTAAAAGAGGAGCAAGACTCTCTATGGACCATGCGGAACGCAATAACATACCGCTACAATCTCTGTACAAAGCACTGGGCGAAGATCTAGTAAGACGAATTGAGAGAAGATGGCAAGACACAACCGCGATGCAAACGGCTCGCACGATGTGCAGATCTTGGAGACCTAGCTTCACCGAGTACGTTCTATCTCTCCCTCGAAATGAATGTAGAATGCTTGTCGGCATTCTGACTGGTCATTGCCTTTTGGCGAAACACGCCAAGAGGCTTGGCCTGACCAACTGAGACGAATGAAGATTGTGTGAAAACGACACAGCAAAGGAATCGCTGGAACACTTTTTGTGTTTACGTCCTGCGCTTTATAGACGCCGAATTGAACACCTTGGACTACCAAATCCAGGTAGCTTGAGGGACATAGTAGGACGCCCTCTAAATGCTATACTTAAATTTGCGAGAAGTACGAGAATTTTATCGTAGTTTTTTTAAAAAGCGAATAAAACACTCAATTTTGCTTAAAATATTCAAAATTTTTATTGTATCGATAAATAGGCCTTTGCCATTTACGTTTTAAAGACAACTTCATGTAAATGCTGTCCGTGGATCCACGTATCCCTTGAGCCAGAAATGAGCCTCATCGCTAAACAGAATTTTTCGATAAAAAAGCGGATTTTCATGGAGTTGTTCTAAGGCCCATTCACCATTCCCACCAAAAATTAGAAGTTGTGGTAGGCCATTCGGCTTCAATTCTTGTAGAAATTGAATTTTATAGGCTTTCAAACCCAAATCGACACGTAAAATTTTCCATGTGGTTGAGTAACACATGCCCAATTGCTGAAAACGGCGAAGAATTGGTCGCAACAAAAGGTGCACATTTTTCACAGAGCACGATTTTTGATAATAAATTTCAATAATTTGCAATCGGTGCTCGTTTGTAAGTCTTTCCATGATTAAATGGCAGAGTATACTGAAAACTTTTCATTTTGCCAAATGACGTTTGGACGCCATTTCTAACCAGTGCTGCCAATCTGAAAAACTTAGCTAATAAAAAATCACCCTATATAAAGTCCTAAATTTGCTACCACAAAATACCCGCAGGGTACTTATCTCTTACTTGACAGATAGAGTATTCGCTGTACGGCAGTGAAACTTCACCTCTCGCGAACATCCAATTCGAGCCGGAGCTCCTCAGGGAAGCGTACTAGGTCCGCTTATTTATCTTATTTGCGCGTCCTATATTCCCATACGCCCATAATGGATGATTTAAAATTTTGCTGATGCGACTTGAGAGTTACAAGCTTTTATTAATCACATTGTAGTTTGGTTGGCCAATTGGCGCATCTAAGTAAATGAACAAAAATGTAAACATTTACAATATTTCGAAAGACATTATTTTGACATTGCTGCTGGACGTACAGCCACAGAGTTGGGCCCAATAAGAACAGACAAGTTTGAGTATTTGCTTGTAGACCATCAGCTTGTTTGATATTGTTAGCCTAGATCACCGACCTAGGAGCCATTTCAGAGCTTTAAATTTTAAGTTGAGCTCATCTTTCTTTTGAGGACAAGCTCCTTCTTTCGTAATTTGGCATCCAATGTCATGGCCAAATATTTGGCGGTGTTGTGGTATTTGTGTACCATCGATGTAGAGTGGGAGGTATCGTATGGTTTTATTTGTAAAGTCAACGTGGGCTGATGTTTTTTCGTTTAGCTTTATCTTTCATTTCGCGGCCCATAATGCTTGTTGCGTCGCAAACGACGCTTTAATCTGTCCGATTAGTTGTTCGATTTAATTTGATTATTACTAGTCTGTCACGGGTACCTAAAATAACATTATAAATTTAAGCATTAGCGAAATGAACCCATCAGAAATTGGTGTTATTGTTGTCTTGGTTTTTTTGCAAGCTCGAAGTCCGTGCCGCAATTGCCTCTGCCGTGAGGTAATAGTGCCACTATATTGATTGCATTTCGCAGGTATCTTGTGGATTCTTCTTCACACAGCCATTAGGACCGTATCATCAGCGAATGTAGCGATTTAATTGTCTTCAATAGAAGGGATATCTTGGGCAGGTATAACAACGGTCTTAGGATACTATTCTGAAGTAGTCCGGCTTGGATGAGTCTTAGGCCAGAGTAATAGTCTATCTCTTTTACTCGAAATAATATTTATATATTCAACTGGTAATATTATTTCTAATTGAAACAGTTGGCCGTCGTGCCAAAAAAGCTTACGATACGTCTAAAAAGACCGCTGAGCAGACAAGTAATACCTCGATGATTTTTGGTATGCGATAGATTTGGTCAATTGTAGAGTGTTTTGTTCGAAAACAAAATTGATGGTGGGGCACAATACCTTTATTTTCTATTATTGATGATAGCCGCTCAATAAGGATTTTTTCGAAGTTTTTGGACAATAGCGGAGGCAGTGACATCGATATGAGGCGATCTCGTGAGCAGGTTTACCCGGTTTTTGGATAGCGATAATGTCTAAAACCTTCCAGATCGATGGTACCTGTTTCAGTTTTAGTACAGCATTAATTAGTTGAGTTTGTTTCGATATACGTACTAACGACAACTGGCGGAGTAAATTAGTTGTTATTAAGTCGAATCCTTGGGCTTTTTTCGGTTTCAGGTATTTGTTGATGGCTTCTATTACCTCAAGCTCAGTTGTTGTGGTAAATCTGAACTTATCAGAGTGTGTGAGCTTTTAGGGATAAGCCCATTAGTCGCCTTGTCTTAATAAAATACATCAAAGAAGTAATCAGAAAGTACTTCAACCTTTTCCTTGTCACTTCTGGCCCAGATTCCAAAGAGTTTCTTTATTGGTGTTCGTTGAATTATCGGTCTTTTGAAGTTTTTCGTGCATTTCCACATAGAGAAGTTCATATTGCGTTTATAGGAAAGCTCATTAATATATTAGTCAAGTAGTTTATTTCGATCTTTATTAATGGAAATCTGGAGTATTGGCATTTTTTTCGAAGCTTGTTTTTTACGGAGATGACGTATTTGTTTTTTCTTAGGTAGTTTTGCCCATTATGATTTCGGTTATTTCCCTTGGGGACGGGGGTGCTGCGCCAGGCAGCTTGTTGTAACGACTAGGTAAAATGCGTAAACACGTTTTCCAGCCGTACTTCAGATGTTATAACAACTACAGTACATACTCTAACAGAACCTTTCTCATCATCTGAGTCATTAGGACAAACAACTTATTCGGCAACCACACCAAAATTTACATCAAAATCTACAACAACAGCAAAAGTGACATATACAGTTACAGCTTCAACCAATTATTGATTGAGTGCACCAAGTACAAACACAAATAAACAGTCTCGAAATATTGAAAACATAAGACAACAATACAAATGACAATGGGACAAAACCAAGTAACTTCACAGGAAATAATAAAATCAACCAAAATGATAATAAGCAGAATACTAAACCAACTCCCTTTATCCAGTCACTAAATAAAAAAAAAAAATGTTAAACCACCGTCAACATTTCTTCAAAAGGCCAAAGAAATACTAACCAAAGCATTAACAGGCGCAATTGATAAAAAAACCTATCTCCTTAAATGCTTTGCCAATAAATAAGTACGTTTTTAAACTATTAAACATGAGCAATACTCTGCAGCAATAAACATGTTTAGATCAAAAGGCACCAAATACTACACCTTTAAATTAAAAGAGGATCGAAACTTTGAAGTCGTGCCAAGAAATATGCATCCAAATGCAGATATTGAGGATATTGAGCTACGAAAATTCCGGCATGTAAACAAAACAAGCTGAAAACAATAAAGAAATCTACAACATAAATATCTTACTTCGCACCTAAAAAACAAAGAACAGTTGCCCAATGTAGTAACTGCTAGAAATATTGACACACAAAAACTTTTGCACCCGAGACTCAGTCTGCGTAAAGTGCGCTGGAAAGCATAAGACTCATGAGTATACACTTTTCTATGAATACGGTTTAGTAAACTGTGCTTAATGCTCCGGCAATCATACTGCAACTATAAAGGGTGCTAAATTTACAAGGCACTAAAAATCAAACGTTTTCCTGTAACTCGGTCTACAGAAGTGTAGCAATGAAGTAATGTCACATGAAACGTTCAACATGTGACTCAACCCAGACTAAGTTATGCCAAAGCAGTGAGAAAACAGATCGCAACTGAGCAAATAGAGTAAAAGACATGATAAAGCAATTGGTACAGCAAATGTTAAATATGTTCAACACTATAAACATTCTGGTTGCCATAATATGTAGACAAAATGGATAGCAGCTTTAATTTAGTTATGGTAATGAACTACTTGCTAGAACTTTAGGAGTTAATCAATGACAATGATATAGACGTAGCAGTCATATCGGCAACTCATCTAACGCACAAACATATAATAAATATACCAGATTATAAAACAATATACATTAATCATCCAGATGGAACAGGACACGCTTGATCAACAATTATAATAAAAAGTAAGCTAAAATTTACCGAAATTAATAATTTTAAGCAAGACTATGTTCAATTGACAAATATTCAAATATGGGACAACAAAGCAGAATTCACAATACCCGTATTATACAGTCCACCTAAGCATAAAATATCAATTGACTACAATTATTCATATTTTCTAATATTTAATGCCAAGAATCAGTAACACTAAAGGCAAAAACCTACTTAACGCAGTTCAAACATGGAAACCTAAACATAGTACTAAAGAACCGACATACTGGCTCGCGGACCATTCGAATTAGCATGACCTGAAAGGTTTCTGCGTTATTAAAAACTTTGACTTAAACCATTTTCACATTAAAAATGCGTATGAACTATCCTCTGACCACTCTCCGACATTACTTCAATATGAGGCAGCAGTAAAGGCTACCTATTTCGGTATTTAATTGAAATTCACCACCAAACACATAGACCATTAAAAAAACCAGAAAATTATTCATTATAGAGAATCACAAAAAAACTTTTAGGGAAAACACTTTACATACCACCAATAAAAAATGACAACGGCTGCTGGGCTTGCACGAATATATAAAAGACAACAACTGTAGCTGACTGCTTCGAAGGCGATTTCTCAGATAGACAACTCAGCAACAATCAACTACCAAAATGCTACTGACCAAGAAGAGACCTAAGACTTTTACCAATTACAACAAGAGACATCTAATCATGCATTTTCAAAAATATCAAGCAAAAAAGGCTCCTTTTTTCGTACGAAAACTCAATTTTCCCTGATCGTTCCTATGGCAGCTATATGTTATAGCACAACGATATTTATGATATTCAGGTATATGATTGGACATTATCTAAGATTATTATGTAAAAAATTTGGTAACGACATCTTAATAAAGAAAAAAGTTTTTCTCAGTAAATGTTGTTTTTCGACCGACTAATATATAATATTGAGATATATAATTAAACATTATGTAGAACTGCTAAATCCGAAATTTGTTAACGATATCTTGAAAAACAAAAGGATCTTTGTTAGTAAATGTGGTTCTTCGGCCGATCGTTCCTATGGCAGCTATATATTATAGGTTGAATATCAAAAAAGCTTGTTGAAAACCCGCTATGCCTATGGCTTAGCAGAATCTTCGTGCCGAATTTGGCGGTTGTAGATCTAACCATTTCCGAGATCCGTTTGTTCATACAGACAGACAGACATAGCTAGATCGACTCGTCTTTCGATGTTGCTCAAGAATATATATACTTTGTGAGATATGCCACGCTTTTTTCTGCCTGTTATATACAGTTACACAACTTTAATATATCCTTTACCATTTTTTGGTACAAGGTATAAATAACATTTACCTAACAAATAACCAAGTGATCGGAAAATCACCAATAGTACACAAAAAAACAAAAATTAACATTAATCTGCAACGAATTATAAGAAACTGTCAACAACCTACAGTTAAAACAACTACACACCTGGGCTCAAGCTCAAAAATCGAAAAGACAATGAAAACACCAGATTTCTCAGCAAGACTAAAAATCATCACCACTCGCAAACATGTAGTCATCACAAGAGATGACCCAAACAACTTCACCAATGTTTCGCCTTTCTTATTAAAAAAAGTCACTGACTATACATGCGGTAGTAAAGTAGAGGAATTCACTAAAACTAGGGCTGGCACTTCTGATAAAAATGAAAAGCCACCTACAAGCATAAAAGTACTCAACTTAAAAATCTTCGGAGACTATGTCACAGCCTCACAAAACAAAACGTTGAATCACTCAAAAATATATTCTAATTAACTACGCAACATCGTTGAAGACAACAAGACAAGTTCATTAAATTCTTAAAAAAACAGAGAACTTTCAACAAGAAACTGGACTCATCATTATCACCTTCAACACGCCCAACTTGCCTGATAAATAAAAGATTGGTTATGAAAAAGTTAATGTGCGACCATATATTCCACTTCCTCTTCGATTCAAAAACTGCCTCCGATTTGGCCACCCAACTTTCACGTCCAAAAGCGAAAAAATTAGACAAAACTGCTCGCAAAAAGTGCACACTACATATAATGAAACATGTAAAAATTCGAGGTCATTTAGGTCAGTCTAAACTGCAAATACAACACGGAAACGAATTCTGCCAACAGTCCATTTGATAGAAGCTGCCCATTCATCAACAATAAAGAACTCATGGGATTAAAAACCATTGAAAAAGTCGACCACAAAACAGCTACCATACTATATCCTTAACAACGTAACATCCTATCCACCTCTTACGCGAATACAGTTACCAACAACACCACCACTCAAATAGCATCAAAAGAAATGCAACAAACTACATCATTAGAACCCTCCACCAGCAACTCCTCAAAATCACGACATTTAACAAAGACAGCCACACCTCCCACAAACCACCCACTACATCTACCACTAGTATCAAAAGGACGATCGTCGCCTACGAGGACGACTCCCCACCAGAATCAATGGATACCACCAGGGCTTACGAAACCAGACCTAGTGACTGTTTCGTAGCTACGGCTGAAAAATGTCAACAGCTGCTTTAGCTGTAAGACACCAAGTGGTCCGTGTCATTATTTGAGAGCGGGAGTGCAATAGGTGACGTGAGTCTGTTTTCTTGCGAATTGATTGTCGTTAATGCTAAAGCGCGTAAGCTGTATGCTACCTAAGTATGGTCTGGGAGGGTACGGTAGGGTTGACAGCTAGTGGAAATCCTAGATTGTCAGAACGAGAACTAATGAATAGCTAATGTGAGATAACGAGACGGTCAGATGTTTTGAAGATCTGTCAGAGTGACTTGCAAGAGAGCAAGCGTTAATATTGGTGGTGAAGTGAAACTGTACAAAAGTAAAAATTGAGACCGGCTCCTCAGAACTTACATATAAACGATAAAAGTGTTAAAATGTCAATCAACGATACCCCGCGCACCCTATTCCGAAGCAATGTAGACACCAATGAGTTTCTGCGTGCTATTTTAGATCAGCAAAATCGGAGTAACGTTGAGCTTGTCAAAAAAATGCAGTCAAAAAAGACGGCGTCGCCAAGGAATTGTTCGTGCAGCATGAATATGTTCGGTTGTCATCCCAGATAGGGTGAAAACATGACGTCGTGCGCCAGCCGCCTGGTCACTTCGCTAATGACCAAATGGAAAACGACGAGTGTAGAAGAAATAGCAGTGTCCGTCATTCTCACTAATGCTACACAAATTGACAGCCGGCTGCAGCGATTTTCGTTCACCATGAACATCAAAACCAGAAACGAACTACAGTAGCATCCAAAGGCCTTTGCGTTCAAGAAAAGAGCTGAAAGTAGCCGAAAATAGCGCCATATATCAAGTGTCACTTTTATGGGAAAAAGGGCCACAAGTTAAGTGAATGTCTCCAAAAAAAGTCACTGCTCAATCGTCGAAGAGCAATTTTACTTCCAGCGGAACGCCTTCTGCAAAGGACAGATATGCAATAACGTCCTACAAGTGTGGACTACTTGGCCACATAGCAACAACATGTAAAAAGCCAATTACAGCTATAAGTGGCAGTAAGGTCTACGAGAAGCGGACGTTTATCCGTAGCAGTGGCGGAGCCTAAAGGAGTTATGACTCAATTTGGTGAGTCTATTCCATTTTGTTTTGACTCATGCGCAGAGTGATCGCTTATTAAAGAAAGAAAACGGAGTAATAATATAGTAACGTTGAGAGGCATCGGCAATGATTGTATATGCAGTACCATTCAAATTCTGGCTAAAATTAAGATTGACGATTATATCATCGAAGTATTATTTCATGTTGTTTTAGATAGAGATATCAAATACGAGGCGATAATTGGTCGTGAGATTCTAGACCAGGGTTTAAGAATATCAATTAGTGCTGATAAGATAAAACTCTTTAAAGAAAAAATTATCAAACAGTAAACAGTAAACAGTATTCCAAATTGGACATACCACAAAGCCGCATAACAACCGGACAGTTAGAGATACGATTAAGTGACCCAAACAAGACTGTTCAAAGCAGACCATATAGGCTCAGTGAAAACGAAAAAGAAGTCGATAGGCAAAAGGCGTCAGGAGTTATTAGACGCCCAAGTTGTTCACCATTTGAAAGTCCCATGTTTGTAGTGCGAAAAAAGGATGGTACAGATTGCTTGTGTATAGATTATCGAGAGCTAAATGCGAATATTGTGGCTGATAAATTTCCCTTGCCGCTCAAATCAGATCAGATTGCTCGGTTGCGGGAAGCAAAATATTTTTCTTGTCTAGACACATGGCCAGTGGGTTTTACAATACTCATACACCCAGATGAGTTTTTGGATTGAAGAATGCGCCATCGGTTCTCCAGCGCGCAATCGTGAGCGCACTATGTGATATTGCATATTCATTCGCTATTGTTTATATAGATGATGATTTGATTGTTAGTGAAACCAAAGAAGAAGCTTATGAGAGGCTGCAAGCGCTGCTTAACATAAACAAATGATCGTTTCTTCAGACAAGTGTTGAGTATCTTGGATATGCAGTTAGTGCAGGTGAATTTTGACCCAATCCACGCAAGATCCAAGCATTGATCAAACTGCCGCCACTTCAATCACTAACACAATTGAGACAGTTTATTGGTCTGGCCTCTTATTTTATACTGTTCGCGGCCAAGTTTTCGCAATCGTTGAAATCTCTCTGTTCTCTCACAGCAAAAAAATAATAATTTTGAGTGGAAACCTGAACATGAAAACATACACCAGAAAATAATATCAGTGTTGACACAGCGACCAGTCTTGATCATTTTCGATCCACAATTTCCTAAAGAACTGCATACGGATGCTAGCTTAATTGGCTATGGTGCAATAGTAATACACAAAATTGACAAAAAGTCTCAAGTAAAATAATATTATAGTAAACGCACAACCCCGGTAAAGACCAAATATCACTCATATGAGTTAGAAACACTGGCTTTTTACAATGTTGTAAAACATTTCCGGCATTATTTGTATTGCCGTAAGTTCGTTATCTTTAAATAACAACAACCAAAAACGTCACCGAGAGAAACAGTCTCCAAACAATATAACTGAGAATTTCAACACCAACAAAATACTGAAAAATAAAAATCAAAACACGGCACAAACAACACAACAGGACTACTGGTTGAGTATTCCAAACACAACAAATAGGTTCCAACTATTACAAAACAACGATTCAGATGAAACAGAAATGCACACTGATGCCGAATCAAATTTCACTGAACAAAATGATAAAGAAAATCCACAAAAGACAACAACACCAACCAACAAAGAAAAAAACAATAAAGAACACGCATCACCACAATTACCAAAAAGAGCCTAATAAGCCACCACCCATCTATGTCCAGCAGGCAGAAAATATTAATCTGTTAATCCAAGCAGTAACTGAATACTACGACACAACTATACATTAAAATATGTGGACAATAACATAGTTCGCATACAAACAAATTTTTTTTTGAAGTGAAACTTTTTTAGCGAGGTGTAAGTCCAAAAAAAGGCAACAGAATTCAAAGGATAGATGCTTCAGATACGAAGTGGGGAGACGCACAAAACAATGCGCTTTGTCTTGTGTGTGGTCGTCTGCAGCATAGAACTGAACTATTTACAATATGTAACGGATGCTTTCTTTTGAGACTCCTTAAGGTTGACGGATTGAGTAAGTCGCTAGCTAAACTATTAGTGTGTCTGACCAGTCTTTCTTTGTATCTTGCAGTGAACTTTTTGATCTCTTCAGAGACTACTGGGATGGATAAGTCACGGTGAATGCTATCGTTTCTCATGTACCAAGGGGCCCCTGTAATTGTTCTTTGTGTTATGTTTTGGTATCTCTGAAGTATTCCGATATTTGATTCTGCTGCTGCACCCAATAGTTGGATCCCGTATATCCAAACAGACTTTAATGTTACTTTGTAAAGTTTTACTTTGTTTTCGAGGCTTGCATTAAGTCAACACATTATACTGCAGTAACAAAAAGAAAACCAAATTCCTCACATACAAACCTAAAGATGCAAGAAATTTTAAAGTCGTGGTAAGAGATTTGCATCCCAATCATGAACCAGAAGAAATAAAAACTGAACTAAATATACTAGGATATGAAGTCAAACATATCAACATTATAAGACAAAATAATTGAACCAAACCTCTGCCAATATGGTTTATGGAGTTAAGACACGAAGATAATAACAAAGACATACACAACATCAACCGCCTTCTACATACCAAATTCTATATTGAACCACCACTTTACAAAAGAACAATTGCACAATGTAGCAAAAAATATGGCCACACCAAAAATTATTGTACCAGAGACACCATTTGTGTAAAGTGTACAGGGGCCCATAAAACTTTAGATTGTAAACTAGAAAACAGCCTAGTAAAATGTGCGTTATGTTCTGGTGGCCACGCTGCCAACTACAAAGGGTGTGAATTATATAAAGCACTTAAAACTAAAAGCTTTCCTGCTGTTAGATATGCAGAGTCACATCAAACACCAAAAATTGCATCCAGCAGCAAAAATTTACAGCTTTGCCAAAGTATTAAAAAAAAATAACGATGAAGAAAAATAAAAAGAAATATTAAACAATCCAAGGCCTCTGAATATGACCAGATCACGGGAAGAATTTTTAGAAGAGCTGAAGACGATTGGAAAAAAATACATACGTAACATATTTAATGCTATATTTAGAACCAATCATTTCCCAAGACTTTGGAAAATATCCACAATAATACTGATAGCAAAACCAGGCAAGGATCTCACAAAACCATCATCACACAGACCAATAAGCCTTTCACTTTTAATGAGCAAATTGTTTGAAAAACTATTATTTACAAAAATTAAACCCATACTAGAAGAAATCAAAGCCATCCCTGACCATCAATTTGGGTTCAGACGGAAGCACTCAACCATACAACAGATATACAGAGTTACTCACAAAATAGTCAGCGATTTGGATTTAGAAAAAAATATTGTGTTGGAGTTTACCTAGGCATAGAAAAAGCCTTCGACAAGGCACAAGGGACTGATTTATAAATAAAATGAAATGCTGTCCCGAAACATATCACAACTCCTAAAAAGCTATATAACTGACAGAAAATGTTTCGTAAAACACAATGATAGTACCTCATCACTAAGAGAAATAAATGCAGGGATTCCTCAAGGAACTGTGCTTGGCCCTCTACTCTATACATTATACACAGCAGGCATACCAGTATCCGATGATGAAGACACTATAATTGCCGAATTTGTTGACGACACGGTAATTCTTCGATAGCTACCAACAAACTTCAGGCATTCTTAGACTCAACAACACAATGGTTTAGATACTAGAATATCAAAATAAATGAACTCAAAACCCAGCAAGTGGTATACACAACGAAAAGAAACTTCACACCAATAAACCTCAAAATAAATGGGACCGAACTATAAGCACAGAAGCTAAATATCTTGGCATGTATCTGGACAAAAAAATGTCTTGTACACATCACATTAAGAAAAAAAAAGAACAAATCATGGCTAAATATAAACAACTGTATTGGCTACTAAAAAAAAATCATCACTAGCACTTTCCAACAAATTACACATCTACAACCAAATTATAAAACCAGAATAGACGTATGGTATTCAGCTATGGGGAACGGCGAAAAAATCAAATATTGGAATAATTCAAAGGCAACAATAGAAAATTCTAAGAGCGATTGCAAATAATCTTGTTATGTCTATGGATTGGGAGAGTCTTCGTGCAAAATTTGGTGGTTGTAGGTCTTACCGTTTCCGTTTGTTCATACGGACGGAAAAACAGACAGACAGACAAATAGACGGACATGGCTAGATCGACTCGAATTTCGATGCTGATCAAGAATATATATACTTTATGGGGTCAGCCACGCCTCCTTCTGACCTTTACATACATTTGCACAACTTTAATATACCCTTTACCATTTTTGGTACAGGATATAAAAAAAATGTGTGTGTGGCTAAGCACACGCATGGGCTGATGTGAAACATTGTTCAATAGCAGCTTTATATAAATAATATTTAAAGAGCTAGGCATTAAAAAAATATTGAATTTTATTTATATGTAAGTAAAGACATTAATTTTCAATATTTTCATATGTACCCCGCAAATGGTTAATGCATGCCGCAAATTGAGTAAAAACAAAAATTTTAAAGCAACCGCTTAAAAATTCCTATGGTAAGTGCTATCACCACTGAGCCAACGAGCCTTGTGGTTTATTATGTATTTAGGCTGTAGGATTATGTTTCTTATGCGACAAAATACATAATCAAGCAAGCGTTAGGTTAATATTTCATTTCACTGTAGCGAGCGTTATTTTAGATTTCTTAGTACCAATATTAGCTTCATTTATATTCACTTCTACTTGATCGAAGTGGTCAAGAAATTTTTGACTTGCTAAAGCCCATTTCTTGGCATAATTGGTTTTGTTTTACACTTTGTAAGCGTTTTATTATTTAATTTTTCTCTTTTAAAGATACACCTTTTAACCATTAAACTTAGGGGAATTTCCGGAATCGTGAAAATATGAAAAATCAAACACTGCATTTTACAGTGTTGCCATCGCAAAAATACAATTTTGTGTTCATAGCGCCACATTTTGGTTCATTTTAACCGAAAAATAAACAAGTTTTTCATGCAAAATGGTTCGTTATAACTGAAAGTTCGCTTTAAACAAATTCGGTAATAACCGAAAAATGGTTTATTAGAAATAAAGATCATACTTGATGATTCGTTAACACCGGGTAAGTTATTAGAGAGAAGTACATTGTATAAATAACATATATGGTAGACAAAACTAATGGATATAAAATTAAATTTACTATTTAAGTAATAATATGATCAGAGTGGCCACTTCGATGCAAAATTATTTCGAAAGCTATTATTTACAATTTTTAATGGTATTTGTATTCTTTCTGCTTTTTTTTTTTTTGGAAATATTGTACAGTTAGATATGCAAAAATATGTTTATATAATTTGAACTAAGATTTTGTAATTTAACTTTAGAATCAGAATGTGCAATAAAATAAAGAAAAAAAATGAATTTTGGATTGTCGAAGAAGTTTTTCGAAAATTCTATCTTTAAAGTTTAAATCTAATTATAAAATCAATTGTTTTAACTAAATAATCAATAATTACCTGATATTCTTTGTTCGAAGGACACGTTCCGCCCAGGTCTGCGGTCTAGGTATTTCCCTTGTCACTCCAACCTGTTTTTTGTCCAGATAATCAATCACATCATCATAATAATTGGTTCTGTAGTTGTACATGTATTTATATTGGAGAAATTTAGGTCTGAAAAAAATTTTTTTTTAGTGAAAATTCCAACTAAATTCTGTTAAAATTTTTTTTTTACCTCACCCAGTGCCTATATAACTGCACAGGTTTTCTGTAGCCATCATCCTCAGGTGGTGGCGGGGGTGCTAAAGTTTCTACTTCGCTTTCAGCTGGTATCTCTTCAGAAACAGCCAGTTCACCTATATTTTCACCTTTACTCTCGGAACCACTACGTTCTAATGGAGTAGCTGGTGCGGGTGCTGGTGTAGAAGAACCACCAGTTCCAACGGATGCAGCGGCTGCTTGCTCACTATCACCACCTTCATCAAATCCCCATGGATCCTCTTCATCTGCCATTCTTTAAAAATTTTGGTTATAGCGTACACGTAGTTTGAATAATTTATAAAAAGATTTAATATGTATGCATTTGTTATTGTTCTAATTTTGTTAAAATGCAAACGTTGAATTAGCGTGCAGCAAGGATATGTATTTATTAGATATTTGTGGGCATTGTTAACAAAATGGTTTAAAATGAAAGCCACAAAATTGGTTGTACATTTAAATGATTTGACACCTATTTTGTGTCTTAAGAAAAACGACATTGTAATGGACTAGTTACTAAAAAATCAAACTTTAAGTGAAATTAGGAAATACATTGTTTAATAATACTCTTATAAAGTTTGTATATTGCTTTTATAATTTATTATTCATTAAATACTTGAAAATAAATAAAAAATTTACAAATCATATTTTTTTTGATAAATGAGGTTTTTTTAAATAAAGTGAACGCTTGCATAATTTTTATTTGCTTTTCAATTGGAAATTTTTTTTTTTATTATTTAATAACTAAAAAACCTTATTTTAATTTTTTTTAAATAAAATATCGTTACAGAAATAGGAAGTACCTTTGCAAACGTGTTGATATAGAAGATAAATAAAAAAGACTAAATTAAAGCACGGTACAATGTAAAATGGAAACTTAAAATAAAGAACTGTTTAAAAATAGATATAGTCAAAAAATAGGATTTATCTCGATGAAAAATTAACACCTATAATAATTTGTTATTTTAATTAAAGCTGACTGAATCATTTTTAACGTCAAAGTAAATAAGACAAAATTTGATTTTATGAAACTTTTATTAACGAATAAATAATATATTAGGATAAAAGCTAAAATAAATTATAAATTTGATATTTTGAACTGTATATTTTAAATAGAAACGAATAAAAAATTATGATACACACAGGAAATGCTTATTATCCTCACATAAAAAAAGTCATGTCTTGGAATTTTTGTAAATGCTTATATGAAGGTTAGGTTTTGTAGTACTGATATAATATTGCAGTCTAGTACTCCCGGCTTGCTTTGCTACGCGTTCTTTTTTTTCTGTCCAGCTTGTGTAACCCAATTAATAATTCCTTTAAATTAATTCCTAATTAGAATCTGAGAAAACAATTTATGATATATTACAACAAACACAATATTTATAAGTAGTGACAAAACAGAAGTAAGTTTGGCTTTTCTTTCGGCTTTTCTTTCGCCAAAATAACAAATTCGTCGTACAACAAAATAAGCAATGAACGTACGAACCTTTATGTGCTGATTGATTTGTTATTTTTTGAAACATTTAATACTAACAAAAAATATATTTAATTGAAAAAACTGAAAAAGTAAATATGCCACTCAATTATAAACCACAAATGTAATTTATAAAAAAATTATTAAGATCGGTTCAGTATATTTTGTGTGAAAGCGTTACAAAATTTTCGCGTTGAATTTTATATAATTAGTGTAAATGTGTGCACATGGTAAACACAAAATTTGGCGATTCCAATCTATATTAATATGAAAATCGTGGTTTCTATTGGGTGCTAATTTTAATAAGGAAAGTGATGCACTGACGCGTCATTGAACTAGTAGTTTGTAAATATAAGTTAATATTTTAAAGAATATGGGAACATTGATAAGATAATAAATATGAATAGATTTTCGAATAAAGTGAAAATTTGAACATTACTTCTTCACATAAATCACATATTTTTTTAAAAACAAATTAAACGTGATTTTTTGAGCTAAAATCACGTTTTTCACTTCCAAGTGCTGCAAAAAATAGAAAAACAAAAACTCTTCTTGATTTCCTCGTGAAACCACTTTTTTTCAAGGCGCCTCTGTAGATTCACCGTTACCGGCTTATTTATCAATATTTTTCATTGAACATCTTTTCTGACTTACTTCAAAAGTTGTACAATAATATGATATTAAATTTAATAAAATGATATTACTCCATGTCGCCGCAAAAAAATCACAAAAATATGTTTTTTTTTCGCCTTTAGAATCTTACCCCCCTTGGCTTAGCATTTAGGGGGCACTAGGCTTTGATGAGAAACATTTTATGTATGTACATATGTATGATAAATGATATGACCAGGGAAAGAATGAAGGGTGTAGAATAAGTTGGCAAAGTATATGACAATTTCCAAAAATAGTCAATATTAAAAAAAAAAAGAAAAAAATTTCAGAAATTACTATAAAACATTACTAATAAAAATATTAGCGGTCACTCATATTATTGGCGTTCTGTCACTATGTTTTCAAAAACATCAACATTCATACAAAATTTCTTTATGAGTTTTTGATGTGTTGGCAGCTGCAGCCATGGTAGGGTGAATATGAAATTTAATGCAAAATCGCGTTAAATTCTCGCAGGCAAAAATCACGTAGGATTCTCGCATGCTAAAATTGCGTTAGATTTTCGAATGATATGTGTGGTAGTTGTACAACAATGAACTCTGTGTGCATTTACGTGTGCCGCATGAGATGTTGTTTGTGTGAATTTACTTTCGCGGTAGAGCGAATATAAAATTCACGCATTCTATGATAGCATACGTTTCATCTCCTCTGTGTTCGAATACGGAATGTATGTTTTTTTATGTTTTCAACCTTATTAGCAGCAGCTAAGCAAATTAACGATCTATTACACAGCAATAAAAAATTACTGAGAGCGCACGCAAGCAATAGAGCTTAAGCGAATTTTATTTTTGTTAGTATAATTACAATTACACCCCCATTTATAATGATTCCTATTTTTTTAAATAGTTATTCTGGAAGTCCCGGCAGAGATAAATCTTACACATTAAAAGTCATAAAATTCGGTTCAGCCGTTCTTGACTTATAAATAGTGTAACAACTAAGACGACATTGTTTTATGTGTATAGATTTCATAATTTGTAGTGTATTTTATGTAACAGGAATTAAGCCTAGAAACTTGCTACGCCTAAAGTATCACTGAAATTTTCATCAGACTTCGTATTCACCACTCCACTACTATTAAATAAACCGGTGTTTCAATTCAATAACATTTTTTTTTTACTTTTTTTTTTTAGAAAGGTGATAGTAAAAATTATAAGCTAAATACATAACATAAAAGGGATCATGAAATGAGAAAGATGATCGTGCAGTGTTTAATCGTTTGTTTGAATATAATCTTGTACTCGAACGCACGCTAAAATTAATTTTGTTTGATCTTTATGAGTCTTTCCTCAGTTTTTTATTAAATATTTATTTATTAAATTGATCTTAATATTAAACTTAAATTACAGTTATTAAATCTAGAACTTACGAATAGGCTTACCAGCTAATTTACATATAATTATTGGTAGTTAATTAATTAATTGGTAATTTAGACCACACCTCCCTTTTTAACAAGAATGATTACGGGAGAGATCATTCTAGGCATTTCTGTTTTACTTTTTCTTAAAATAATAATAATAAAATTTTTGTGAATAAATAAATCAATCATAATTTACAAAAACTTATATTTTTATTTTTATTTCCAATTGTATGTTTCTTATACCCTGTACCAAAAAATGGTAAAGAGTATTTTAAAGTTGTGCAAATGAATGTAACAGGCAGAAGGAGGCGTTGCAGACCCCTGGTATTACCATAGATTTACCGCACACGTTTGTTATATCTTTATTCTTTAATCGTTGTTCACCGAATGTGGTGTACTTAAAAAGTTACTTATTCTATGGCTCTGTTTGAGAGAGCCGCACATAAAAGTTCTTATATCTATCTTATGAGTATTGACGTACTCATGTAATTTGTATCATGTTGATTATATTTGAAGTACTCGAACGCTCTCTGTACTTGATACTAGCTAAACTAAATTAAGTGAAACAAAATCTATTCTACTGAAGGAACAGTTTTATTCTGTCCTTGTGCACGATTTGTGCTTTTCCCTTAGTATCTATGATGCCTATATTATCATTATCTCCTAGTGTAGTAACTATGTACGGTCCGGTATACTTATTGTCCAGTTTATGTCCTACTTCGTTACGTAATGAGACAGAGTCGCCTACTTTTAAGTCGAAGTTGTTGGACAGTTTGTCGTAAAGCGTTTTTGCTTTACTTTTGCTTTTTCGAGCATTGTCTGTGCTCGTTTATAAGCAGTTTCTATTTTATATCTAAATTCCTTAGAATAATCCTTTATATTGTAGAGGGGAGTAATGCTAATTAAACTATTGAATTGGTCGAATCCTTTTGGGATTCTTCCAAAAACTAATTCAAAGGGGCAGTAATCGTGTACTGCCGATAGTGTCGTATTAAAACAGTACGCAAAGTACTGGAGCCATGCGTCCCAATCATCTCTTCCAACTGATATATATGAACGTACATATTCATTGAAAGTTTGGTGACTGCGTTCTACAGTTCCGAGTGTTTGATGAAGGTGGGCTGTTGAAGTTTTATTGTCAATTTTTAAATATCCCGACAGACTTGTTATTAGTGAATTTTTATACTCTGTTCCCATGTCCGATATGAGCGTCCTCATAGATCCATAAATTAGTATAAAAGACTCAAAAATAGCTTTAGCAACTGTTTTTGCACTTTTGTCTTGTATCGGTATTGCTACTAAATGTTTAGTAAGGTCACATATTAGTGTGACAGCATATTCATTGCCTCGTTCCGACTTTGGGAGACGTCCAATGGTATCAACTATGACTTTATCAAATGCTTTTGCCGGCGTATCTGTTAACGACATCGAAATTTTTATGTGTGTCTAGTGATTTTTGCTTT
>JBAMBQ010000104.1:0-79281 GCA_037044495.1 Stegana nigrithorax | reverse complement strand
AAAAAAAAAAAAAATGTTGATCAGATTCTTTTTTTAAAGTTTGGCTTCGTAGCGTTTTAATTTTTGTTTAAATTTTATTGAATTGTTCGTCATATAATATTGCTTTTTATAGATTTTTCATTGTTATTTTCGCATTGTAAGTTGAGCTTGTTGCGAATTTTCGCGAGGTCATTATTTGATAGGTGTTCTGCGATTTATGCTAATTTTTCTTAATATTCTTGGCTATTTTCGATATTCAATCCTATAACTTATAGCTGCGATAGGAACGGTATTTCTCAATATTATCAATTGTGGATTTGAGTGCAGAGTATCAAGTTATCTTAACTGTGTATTTTCGCCGTTTATTGAACTGATTATTGAACTGTTTTTAAACAAAGTTCCTCGAATTGATTAATTACACTATTACGTCCGACACTGTTTTATAATTTGTTGGTTTTAAATAAAAGTTGGTAAAACTCGCGGACTCTTCCGCATTACCTGAGCCTACTGGGCAGATGGTGGCAAGCTGACACTTGGCAATGATGCACAACAATCGGAAACTGGTAAGTTTTGCCTGCGAAACACCGTTGAATTCAACTGACATACACTTTTGCATAATTTTCAGCCTATCCGAACTGTGTGAACGCCGTCAATAGCATGACCAATTTTGGACAGGATTGCAATGATAATAAAGTGAAGAGCTATGACTACGCGCCTTTGACTGCAAGGGTCAACTCCCCAATCAATACGAACACGCGCTACAGAATTGTTTGTTATCCTACCAAATGTTTGATTCCTGAAATGCTTATATATTTGATCGATATAAATTCCTTTATGCGAATTGTGAAAAAATATAAAATCGAGGTAATGTAATTTTGTACAGTTTTTATTCTAGTCTTGAAGTGGCTTATAAGAAGCATCAACGTACGCGTCGAGTTTCAGCTGCTTCAACAATTTTGCTATAGGTTGATCTGTTTCCAATTTTTTCTCATTATTTCGAAATAATTTTTTTCTTTTACTAAGTGAGTAAGTAAGGTTCTTGCCTTGAGTTGAACACAAGCTTCAGTGGCTAAGCAGAGCTTTATGTACTTGACAATGAAAAACTTTCAACGTTAAGGTTAAGATAAACTGGATGAGCTTTCTGACTAACCTTAAGTTTTTCTATAGCTATAAGCTCAGTTATTATAAGTTGCTGACCCCAAACTATTTTGCACGTTATTTGATTGCTCATCTCTGGGCTAAGCTTAAGAATCTCATATACCTCATTTTCATTCTTCTCTCTCTATTTTATGCACTTAAATATATAAGATCTTTATTATGCCATCTTCTTCGAATCGCAATGTTTCTGTAAAGTGGAAATAAATTATCGCTTACTTGTTGTAATTAATTTGCTCAGTATAAGAGAAAAGCTTTTCGCTTCATTCATTCATTGCTCCCAGGCTTCTACTTGTGCTTTCAACGCAACAACTCTGCTCTAGAACTATTTGAATGACTGTGAATGATGAGTTCGAAGCTTCCAATAAGGCATTTGCAATTTGTGCGGTTAACTCTGTGTATAATTATATGAAGAAATTTAAACAGGACTTCAGCGTGAATGGCTAATTACTGCCTATGGCAGCAAGAGCTACTTGCCTTAAAATTTAAAGCCACGCTTCAGATGAGCGTTTTAAAACCTCGAAAGCTGGATTAAGTTTATATTAAGCATATTTGAGTATTGACCTAAAGCCTTTTAATCAAATTTCCGTAAGCCATATCAACTTATCTAAGCTTGTCTCAATATGTCGATATAATCTTTACCCGTTTAGTTTATGAATTAATGCGCATGCTAATCTGTGTAAATTGTGCAGTAATTGTTAAAGCTATAAACTTCTGGTTAAGCAGGCAGCACATATACAAAGCTCTAAAGAAAGTCGAGAACTGCGAGGCATATCTCAGTTTGGCGTTCAGTAGCTCAGAAATCGCGGAATTAACAAGTCTGAAGACTTTGCACAATATACTATAAATTAATATTATACAACTTGTGAGTGTTATTGCCTTTTGTTTGACTTTATAAGTGAAAATGCACAAACCAAACGTCTTCAGCAATAATTGCTTTGCAATTGTGATTGCTTTGTTCTTAATGGGAGCATTGTTAGGTGTCAATGCGGAAGGTAAGTCAATTAATCACATAATAATTTTGACAAGCTCAACAAACAAAAAAATAATGCTTCACTATTATGAAAGAGATTGGTTTTCCAAAAATAAAACATGAAGTAAAACTACTTAAATGAAAGAAACAGAAAAATTTAAGTCAACTGTGAGGCAGAGTTTGCAAACTATTGATGACACTATCGATACTAACGATAGTTTGGCAGCATCTGTCGATAGTTTATGAAAGAGTACAAATATTGAGCAAAAAAAAGTATATGAATTTAAAATTTCTTAGGAAATTTGGAACACGCTAATGAGAATGAAAGCACGGGTAGTCCACAACCGGTGACTGAGGCGTGTCTCTATTGTCTTTGCGAAGGGCTGAGCGGCTGCAATGCAACAGGGGTTTGTGTGAATGGAGCCTGTGGCATTTTTCGCATTACTTGGGACCAATGGGTTGACTCGGGTAGTCCGACTTCTAAGAATGACACCAGCTTAAACAGAAATGGTAAGACTGTACAAGTTTGAAAAATAAAATATCTGCAGCTTTCTACAAATTTAGCTTTCACCAATTGTGTCAACGATCCTTACTGCGCTGCTGAGGCCATGCAGGCCTACATAGCCAAGTACGGCCAGGATTGCGATGACGATGGCGAAATCAATTGCTATGACTATGGTGCTATACATTATATGGGTCCCTACAACTGCAAGGCTGATCTGCCTTATGTATTTGGAAAATTGTTCAACGACTGTTTGGACAATTTCGAAGAGCAAGCAGCGGAGGGTGTTCCTTTAAGCATTTAACATATTACAAAGTTAGATTTGTATTTTTTTTTGTAGAACTTTATATCATATTTATTATATCATAAAAGTTTTATTTGCCTGTCATTCACTTCAAAGCTGAACACTTCGGACCATTGACTTTCGTTTTAGAAGATATGTTAGCAAAATTATAATAACGTTTTTTTAAAGATCTGTTTTTTGAACTTGTCAGTTAGCTGTTTGCGAATTTTATACATTTTCATATAATATAGTTTATCAAAGAATCGCACAGTCATTATTGCATTTATTTAATATTACAATACATTTGCACTTTGCTAACTTTCATTGATGGTTTATTGCGTCTGTAAATTATTTATATTTCTCTGTTAGGGGTAAGGTAAATTTCACAATATGTAAACAACGGAAGTGTTGCCTAGCTGATCTTGCACTTGATCGCCTTCTTGTTGGAATTCACTTTTTTCTCTCTGATTGACTTTCTCAGTATAAGACACAAGCTTTCAGCACAGACTTGGCTTTTTTTTTTTTTGCTGCTGGCTTTTCACTTGTGCATTTAAATACGTCAACACTTGAATGCAGTTATACATTAGCCACGGCAGCGCATAGACTCGGCTACGGAACTTTTTTGAACTTAACTGAATACATAGTTAGGAACTCGTTTAGAATATATAGAAGATATAATTTATTATATTACAGGCGAAAAAAATGCATAAAGCATGGAAAGCAACAATTGCTGGCGTCTGTTTGCTCTTCATGCTGCTATCGCAGGTCAATGGCCAAGGTGAGTTTCATAGCCGAGTTGCTATGTTGCGCTATTAAAGACATTTGCTGTTGCAGGCCATCTGCTCGATAAACCCGTCACTGAACTCTGTCTGAACTGTCTCTGTGAGGCGATAAGCGGCTGCAATGCGACAGCGGTCTGCATAAACCCGGAGAAGGGCACCTGCGGACTGTTCCGCATCACGTGGGCCTATTGGGTCGATGCGGGCAAACTGACCGTGAACGATGAGCTCGACTCCTCCGATAAGGCCTTCATTAACTGCGCAAATGATCCGATCTGTGCGGCGAATACTGTGCAGAATTATATGAAAAAGTTCAATCAAGACTGCAACGATGATGGTGAAATGGATTGCTATGACTATGCGCGCATACACAAGCTGGGCGCCTATGGCTGCACGGGCGAGATGCCCTACAAGTTTCAATCGAAGTTCGAGAAGTGCATTGCCAAATACCGTAAGCAGGGTTACTCCTAGTCTTAGTGTTTATATTGTGTATTTTATATATTGTTGTGCTCACAATACTCACAGTCTATAAATGAAAATGTTATTAACCGCAAATCCGCAACAGTTCGACTTACGTAAGCTTGTTTTATTTTTTCCGATATATTTTCGGCCCGTTAAGCTTATAAATTTATGCGCATACTAATCGATTGAAATTGTTTATTAATTGCATTAGCTGTGTGAGCTCGTACTTAAGCTACTTACTGCACTAACGAAAGTCAAGCAATGTGTGCAACATCAAAACGCGGCGTTCAGTAGCTCGGAGTTCGCGGAAGTGTCAAGTAAGAAGACTTCTAAGCGCAATTCTTCGTAAACAGTCTGTGTATAGTATAAAACTAGTTCCCAAGCGTTATTGGCTAATTTTTGTTATCAAATGAAAACGCATAAACAAAACTGCGTCGGCATCAATTGCTTGGCTGCTGTGTTAACTGTGCTCCTCATGACTGCCAGGCTGAGCGTCAAGGCGGAAGGTAAGCATAGCACAAGAAGCAGACAGAAATCAAAGATTTTTTAACACAAGCATCCACTTCTGATTGGATGGTAATAAAACATTTATTTACTATGCGCCACTGCGCAGTATTCACAATTTGGTTGCTGGGAAAATGCCAACTTACGGTTAATTTTCAGCGATACGTTTGGTTATTAAATGCACAATGTGAAATATTATATTAAATTTCTGGTTTTTTTTATTGCATTAATTTTTAATTATTGGAAAATACAGTAAAATAATAGAAGGACGTTGGGAGATTAAGAGAAGAGTACAGCGTTGAATTAACTTAAAATGCATAAAAAAGAACGTCTTGGTATACAAAAAGGTAAAAGTAAAGGTCAGTTGTGCATCATAGGGATCTCAATGCGATAATAAATATATATGTGTGTAAATAATAGAATAAGAAGGCATCGTTTGCTTACCGTTGAATCGAAAGACTATTTTTAAATATATATATTTTTATCATATATAGTTAAATGTCAAGAAGAGAGCATACTGATTTTCGTCAGGCATACTACGCACAATTAAAGCTTCAGTTGGGCAGACTCATACTAAATGTGTACTTTAGCTGAGTGCAGGCTTTCTATAATTATGTTATTTTGTTTACATTCTGTGGCAACAGATGATGACAATTACAGCTCGGCTAAGCCGCAGCCCCTAACCGAGGCGTGTCTAACTTGTCTATGCGAAGCGCAGAGTGGCTGCAATTCATCGGCGATTTGTGTGAATGGCGCCTGTGGCATTTTTCGCATTACTTGGGGCTATTGGGTTGATGCGGGTCGGCCAACTCGCGAGCGTGGCACCAGCTTGGACAATAATGGTGAGACTAAATTGATTTAAAAAAAAAAGATAACTTGTCTTAGCCTTATACAAATTTAGCTTTTACAAACTGTGTCAATGATCCGCACTGTGCCGCAGACACCGTGCAGTCGTACATGACCAAGTATGGACAGGACTGCGACCAGGATGACGAAATTAATTGCCTGGACTATGGCGCCTTGCACAAGATGGGTTATCTCAACTGTGAAGGCGAGCAGCCTTACGTATATGCGAGATTGTTTAATGAGTGTTTGGAAACCTTCCAAGAACAAGCAGAGGATGGTGAACCATTGAGACTCACATTATGAAGAATTTTTATGGAGCCAAAAATTCGAATATTATTTTTGTTGTAATGCTGTTTACCATAAATGTGAATACAGTGAATTATGTTTGTTTTTTTTTTTTTGCAGAGATTTTTCTTTTTTTAATGAATAGTCGCTTAGTCTATAAATGAAAATGCTATTAACCACATGAGCACAACAATTCAAGTTACGTAAGCTATTTTGAATTTTTACCTATATTTTTCTACTCGTTTAGTTGAATAATTTATGCGCATTCTAAATCGTGGAAATTGCTCAAGTTACACTGAAAGCTAGCTTAGGGAATAGAAACTAGAAACAAAAAGTCGAGAACCGTTCGAAACATTTTAGTATCTCAAAGTTCGTGGAAGTGTCAAGTCTGAAGACTTCTCGAGCAAGTCGCAGTTAACTGTTAATCTATACAATATAAAATAAGTTAGTAAGTGTGATTGGCTGCATTTTTTTAAAGGCTAAAATGTATACACAAAAGTGTGCCAACAACAATTGCAATGCAGTTGTGATTGCATTGCTCTTCATGGGCGCCAGGCTTATTGCCAATGCGGCGGGTAAGTCCCTTAGAAGTTAGATATGATTTAAAAATTTTGCCAAGTCAAATAAAGCACGGATATATTATATTTACTTTATATATATATATAAATTATGTTAAACTTCTATAGAAAATAAGATTCCACTACTCAGTAGTTACTAGAAAAACCTAACAAAATTTTGTACCGTAAGTCGCGTCTGCTTGATTGGAAAATGCCAACTTATACGATATTTTAATTAGAATGGGATTAATTATTTTGTCAGATTATAACTGTTGAGAACTTCAGTACAAACGATGAACGTTATATGCTAATTGGCAGTAGATAGCTTAAATTGTCGTATTAAACTTTTTTGCTTTAAAAGCCACTTAAAAAAAAAATATACCATTTTTTTTTTGTTAAGGTTTAAGTTAACAACATCTTCAACTATTTCATTCATGTTTACATTATTTGACAAAAGCAGAGCAGGACGGCAGCTCGGATAAGCCAGCACCGGTGACCGAGGCCTGCCTGCAGTGCATCTGTGCAGCGAAGAGTGGCTGCAATGCCACAGCAATTTGTGTGAATGGCGCCTGTGGCATTTTTCGCATTACAGAGGCCTATTGGGTGGATGCGGGTCGGCCAATCCACGGCAGTGCCACCAGTTTGGACAAAAACGGTGAGACTAAACATATTAAGAAAAAACAAAGATACAGATCTTCCTTTAAGTGTTCTGAAATTGTAGCCTTTACCAGTTGTGTGAGCAATCCTTACTGTGCTGCCGAGACCATACAATCCTACATGAGCAAGTTCGGTCAGGATTGCAATGAAGATGGCGAAATCAATTGTTATGACTATGCAGCGTTGCATAAGTTGGGTAAGATCAACTGTGGCGATGATCAGCCTTATGTGTATGCAAAATTTATCAACGACTGTTTGGAGAAGTTTGAAGCGCAGGCGCAGGAGGGAGTACCGTTAAAGCTTTAATGTGATATAAAGTTGTTTTTGGAACATGATTTTTTGTATAACTAAATAACATTTTTATTATGTTTTATTTCAGTTTTAATAAGAATACATCGGATCATTGCTTTTCGTTTAAAGAGATTTTTCTTATAATCGTTTCCTTTAAAGGTTACAATTTCAAATTCTTTTAATACATTTGGTTTTTCTTTTCGGTTTTTTTCATTAAATTACATTAAATATGAAAATCTAATTATTATATCTTTAAATATTTATTTTAAAGGGTTTTAGTTCTTTTTTATTTTTCTTTGTTTTAGTTTGATTTTTGTTTTGCATATGCCTTCTTTTTTTTAATTTGGTTGCAATAAATACTGTTTTATTTGCTATAATTTAATAGTTGACTGTTTTATTAACCAATAATCGGAATTTCTTAATGGTCGTTTTAAATTTGAGGGTTGTTACTATTTTTAAATTTTTTTAAATTTTAAATATATACTTTAATTTCTTTATGGTGTTATATTTAATTAATTTTTAATTTTATAGCTTGAAGTTAAACATTTTGGAAAACTTGTAAACATTTTCATATTAACTTTCTACTTTTAATTAAATATATTTATTAAACATTTAATTAGTTTAGAATTTTTCAATGTCTTTTAAGATGTTTTATAACAACCTTTTAATATGTTGCATCTTTACTTGCTGTAATGAGCTGATTTTTTTTATAGCTGATGTGAAAGTGTACGAAAAAATAAACTTCTGCTGTTAAAAAAAAACATAATTTATTTAAGCATACACTCATTTTAAAGTTCTGTTTTTAAACGGAGCCGTGTGAGTGATTTTTTAATGAGTTGCTATCAAATTATTACTTTAGATAACTCGAAAAAGACAAAATAAACAAAGATTTTATAAAATTATAGCAAACATTTTATGGCAGTTTCAATTGTCAGAAAAAAGAAAAAAAAAAAATTTTAAACCAAAAAAAAAAAACACCAAAATGCATTAAAATTATTTATTGTCCAAAAATATTGTTTTTTATATTTGTTGTATTAAAAAACAGTTTTTGTTTTTGCTTTTGCAATAAAAAGCAAAAATTGTAACGCAATATTAAATAAAAAGAGTTTGTGCTTCTGAAAAAGTTTCCATATATTATGCGAGGGGGGCAAATAAAAAAGAAGAAATCCCTGATGATAATGCAAATGTTAAATGGCAGTTGGTTTGAATATGATTATTATGCAACTTTTAACAATTTTTTGTATACATGCAAAGCATTGTTTTTCTTATATTAATACATCTTTTTTTAATTAATTATAATAATTGTTTTATTTTTTATTGTTGCCATCATTTGCCAATAAGAGTTCCTTAGCCTCCTTTTTGCCCTTTTTCTTTTCTTCTTTGGCAATTAATTTCGCCAGTCGTTCTTCCTCTTTGGCCAAGCGTTTTTCTTCCTGAGAGCAAAACGTTGTAAAAAGGATACATAATAGAATGCAGGAAAACTTTAATTAAGCTTAAAAGCAAACTTAAATCTGTGCCATTTAAAAATGTTGTTTCTCTTAATGAGGCGTTTTGTGCTGTTGTTATTTCTTCATGCTACATAAAACTTAAACTATGCACATAACCGCAAAAATAATAACAACAACTCATAGCAAAAGGAAATAGCAGAAGTTTATTATGCAATCAATTGTTAAAGAGAACATATATAAAAACAAAAGATAAAAAAAAAAATAAATTTAAAATTAAAATTGCTTTAATTGCAGCCTAAGCTGTAAAAGCTGATGTCCTGCCATGCTAATTAATTTTGAAATCAACGTTGCAATTAAAACGAAATCAAAATGTTTTATTAACCAACTTGTTATATTGTATTTTGCAGCTTAAGCCATTTAATGTAACAAAAAAAAAAAAAAAAAAAAAATTCGAAATAAAGAACTAACGAAAGAAATGTCAGCGTAATGAGAAAAGTTTTTCGTGTGCACAAAGCCAATTAACGGCAACAAAACGTAAAGCATATACAACAACTCAAACACAAACAATGCCATTACAACAACAACAAACTGAGAACGGAAAATATATGGCAAAACTATGAGGAAATAAGTTGTGAGAGTGTGCAAGTGAGCAAGTGAGTAAGTGAGCACTTACCTTTCTGGCTTCCTTTTCCGCTTTTAGTTTAAGTTTTTCTTCCTTTTTCTTACGCTCGACTGATTCGTTCTTTTTATTGTCGGATTTTTCCTCTGTGAATGTGCAGAGCATATATAACGGAAATTAATTAATTTGCCACACAATAACAAATAATGAAATGGTCCAAAATTTGCCACATCCTGTCTTGCCTGCGTATACGTAATTTGTGTTCGCGTGTAGGCATAGCATATTACGTATACGCCAGCATGTGCAGATGTGTGCATGCATATGTTTTACTTACTATGATTACTGCTAGAAAATAGCGGAAAACCGCGACTGGAAGCGCTCGTATGCGGTTTGCCCGCGCCAGCTGCTGAGGGCGTTTTAACGGTTGCGCTCGCAGCCGACCCTGGCGCCGAGCACTTGCCAGAGTTGGCAGTTGTCGACGATTGCTTTAGGCTGGCAGCTTGCGCTTTGCCAGCGGCAATTTTGTTGCCAACAGCATCAACGCCGTTGCCGCCAATGCCGTTGCCAATGGGCTTCTTGTCCTTTGGCATAACGTAGGCATTTTTGGGCATCGACTGTTTGGTGTTCAGTGGACTAATTTTGGCGCCACCTGCCTTTAACGGCGGTGCAGTGTGACCACCGACAATCGTCTGGCAGCTGACTTGTATATTCATGGGGCGACGCGGTGGCGATGGTGGCTCGCGCAGCAGTGGCGCCAATTCATTTGCGCTTGTTTTCGTATAGGATGCATAGCTAAGGTTAGACAATGGTTAGCATGGAAAGTATATGTATGAGTGTGTGGCTATCTGTGTGTGTGTGTGGCATGCAAACTTACCGAAAACGTGGATTACTGATGTGCACCGGCGAGGGATGTGGCACTTTGGCTGGGCTGCGAAACTCCTTAATTGGCGGCAAACGATTCTGCAGATCCATTAGACGGCCCTTCGTATGTCGGCGTCCCGGATAGGTATTCATGTTAGGCGTTATGCTGCCCAAACTGTACGAGCCAACGCCACTCGACGCTGAGTTGTTGTGACTCAGTGCATGATGCAGCGGCTTGCGTGGCACGGCACCGGAGCAGCCACTTGGACACCCGCCATGTGCGTGGGAGTGATGTTGCGGCTCGCGCGGTGAGAGTGATCCCGCCGATGAGGAGCAGCTTGTGGGTGAGGACAATGCATGATTGTGGTGATGTGTGTGTGCATGTGCATGATGCTGTGCTGATATGCTATGATGTGTCGTAGGGGAGGGCGGTGCCAAGTGATTATTCAGCACCGCCGTTGTGGCGGTCACACCAGCCACTGCTGCGAGTTGATGCGCTGCCGGCGAAAGCGGTGAGGCCGGCGAGCAGAGACCACTCGACGATATGGAAGACGTTTTGGAGTTACCAGATGCCGATGCATGCGAGTAGCCGGAGAGCGTCGACGAGCCAGTCGAACTCATCGAATAGAGACTATCCGATTGCGTGACACGCGCATGCGGACTGCGCGGATAACGTGCGCTCGTGTGCAGCGTGGGCTGATGGAAGGCATGGTGTCCGCTGTGCGCATCGTTCATTGAATAGGAACTCGCCGATGCGATGACACCATTAGCGGCAACGCCTGCCGATGACCAGCTTTTGGAACCCATGGAGTAACTGCTTGCCGACTCTTGTATGCGCCATGTGCCCGACGAGGAGGTCAGGCGATTGACGCGTGCGCGGCAGATGACACAGCGCAGGGGCAGCAGACGTTGTGCGACGGCGCTTTGTATTGTCTTGACGAAGCAGCGACGGCAGACGACACGATGGCCGCACGGCGATGTCTGCATGGTGGCACGCGCATTGATGCAAATAACGCATTCATCCTCTTGCGAAGTCGGTGGATCCGGTTCAGTTTCTTCGAGTTTGCTTAGTAGTTTATCCTGCAAAAATAACAGATGTGACAGCAAGGTAAGTATAAGGTGAACTAAAATAAATAATTTAAATTATTTACAAGGCAGCGGTTATTGCATAAATTCCATTAAAATATTTTCCTAAAAGTATGCAATGTTTTTTTTTTAAACTTAAAACAATACTTGCTTCATAGAAGGAAATATTACTTTTTTTTTTTTTTTTTATTTTATTTTATTTGAGGTATATACGGAGTATTTTGATAACTCCTTTATGTCCTCGGTATCTATTAATTCTGCCCAATTGGGCGCGCCGGCTAACTATTGGTTAGCTTTGTCAATTTATATATAATATATGTATATATTTATATATAATTTATAACAATAAAACAATAATGACGCGTTAGCTTCTCCTAACCGTTGTCGAAGGTAATCGAAGTATGAGATCCCTCGGTTGTCGCCTATTGAGCCTCCTTTGTGGGCGAGTTCTGCTAAGGATGTTAGCTATCCGATTTCTGTGACGCTCCAGCCTGTCGTGGTAACGGCTCGAATGCAGGTTAATAGTGTCAAAAACCGTGTGCAACTTTAGGTCACGATGCAAAGTGGTGTTTCTTACGTACCACTCGCAGCCGGTGATCATCCTCGCAACTCTGTTTTGTGCGACCTGTATACGTCGTATTTGGCTGTCACAGGCTAGGCCCCATATTTGGCAGCCGTACCGCCAGATTGGTGCAATGACTTGACTGTAAATTGTCTTCTTATTAGAGAGTGACAATTTACTTCTCGGCCCAAGGAGCCAGTAGAACTTAGCCGCCGCAGCACGTAAGCGCATTCTGATCGCAGTCACGTGCTTTGCGAATGTGAGTCTGCGATCAAGTATGACTCCCAAGTATTTAGCGGAGTTCGCTTGAGCTACTGGGCTTCCGTCGATACGCACTGCCGGAGGAGTACTTCGCTTGAGCGTGAAGCAGACGTTGACTGTCTTGTCGCCGTTGATGCTGATGTTCCATCTCCTTGCCCACTCGGCAAATGCAGTTACGTATTTGTGGATGCCTTCGGCAGCGTCGCGTCCGCATCGGGACCTGTAGGTGACGCACACGTCGTCAGCAAATGTTGCAAGCATTGACGTTCCGGGTAGGCTATCGTCCGGTCGCGGCATGTCGTGGCTGTACAGGCAATAGAGCAGAGGGCCAAGCACACTTCCCTGAGGAACTCCGGCTCCTACATCATGTTCAGTAGAGAGGGCCGAGTGAAATCGGACCGCAAATCGCCTTCCCTCAAGGTACGACCGCAGTAGGCCAAAGTAAGGCGCAGGCAGCGTCTGCTTGATTTTCACCAGGATTCCGGAATGCCACACACGATCGAACGCCTCCCGAACATCCAGAAAGAGGGCGTTGCAGTACTCATTACTGTCGTAGGCAGCCAATATCTGCTCGATGACGCGATGTAGCTGTTCAACAGTGCAGTGGCCGGCACGAAATCCAAATTGGTGCTCAGGCATAATCCCCTGAGAATCCATGATCCTGACCATCCGGGCGGCAATCAGTCTCTCAAACACCTTCGAGGTCGAAGGGAGCAGACTGATCGGCCGGTAGGACCCAGGGTCTCGTTCCGGTTTGCCAGGCTTATGGATCATGGAGATCAAACCGAGCTTCCACTGAGGAGGGAAGCATTGCATCCTCACGATAGCGTTGAACACCAACGTAATGTAGAGGATCGCACGACTGGGCAGTGCCTTCAAAGTGGCATTGCATACGGCATCATGTCCTGGTGCTCTTTTGATGTTCTGGCTAGCAATAACTTCAGCTATCTCGCTAGGTTCGAACGGTTCAATAGGCAAATCCATCTGTAGCGCTTGAGTCAATAAGTTCTGTGTCTGTTCAACTTGCTGCGGACTGGCGAGATCAAAAGGTTGAAAACGTTCAGCAAGATGCGCTGCAAATACTTCCGCTTGCTCCAGATCGGACCGACACCAAGCCCCGTTGCTGTCAGCCAATGGCGCTTTCCTAGCGCAGCGTCTTTTGATGGCGCGCGTGGCCTTCCAAAGCGAGTGCGTCGCATCGCTTTCAGTCCCCGTGTTGGCTAGCCTCTCGTTAAACCAAGCAGATTTGTGTTCCGCCAATGTTTGATGGAGCAAATTCCTCGCTCTATTCCATTCGGTTTTATCGAGGGGGTGGCGCGACCTAATCCATCGTTTGCGTAGGCGCTTCTTCCTAGCGATTAGCAGCAGAATCTCTTGAGTAACCGGAATTCTGGCTGCTGCAGGCCTTCCTACCGGGGTACGAGTAGCTATTCTTGCTGCATCCTTGATTTTGGCGTTAAGAGAGTCTATAGCTTCTACTATGTCATTCTCGGAATTCAGCTCCATGTTGAGGTTCAAGGAGGACTCAAGGTGCTCTTGGAACTGTTCAAGGTTAGTGCGCCTTGTAATTAACCTCTCCATCTTCGGGTATGCAATTGCTGCAGCGTCTAGAGTGATTATTAGAGGTAGATGGTCGGAGCTAAGCTCAACAACCGATCGTATCTCTGCATGGATTCCCAGGACTCCTCTTGTCAGCGCAAAATCTATGTAGCCTGGTGAGCCTCTTCTGCCGTAAGGGTACCTCGTGGGCCCTCCTGTAGCTAACGTGCTCACGTCCGAGTTTAGAACAAGATTTGCCAGCGCGTGACCTCTTTGGTTGCATCTCCTTGCTCCCCAGAGCCAGTGCGACGCATTCCAGTCTCCAGCAACGATGAATTTGGAACGGTGTTGCTCCAAAATGGATTGGAACTCGTCCGTAGTCCAAATATATCTTGGAGGGCAGTATACCGCACCAAAATTGATAGAGCCAAGTGCCGTTTCAATAGCTGCAGCTGCAAGTTGCACCTTATCCGATGCTACTGGTGTGAGCGGAAAGTGGATCAGAGTGGATTTAACCATAATCGCTGCCCCACCTTTGGCATTCCCGCCACTCGGGTCGTTGGCCGCATACGTCTCGTAACCGAAGAGTTTGGGTGCCACTGTCTCCTTGCAATGAGTCTCGCTTAGAAGCAATACGTCAATCTCATGTCGCCTCACGAAGCATTCTACTTCGGACAGCTTCGTGGATACGCCGTCAGCGTTCCACACTAAGATGCGCAGTGGCATCATTTTTGGGCCTGCTGCGCTTGAAGTGCAGTGAGCAGATTAAGGATCTGCCCCTGCTGCTGTGACTGTTGTTGCTGCTGCTTCAGCATCATCATCATAAGTTCAGTTTGCTTCTCCTGGAATGAGCGGAGAGCATTAAAACTTTCGTTGAGAGATAGCAGAATGGCTTCGATGTTGTTGCTTGTGTCCCGGGAGGGCTGTAGTGCACCCCTCGTCGTCCTTTGTCGGCTGCGGCTTCTGTCGTTGACCTGGTGCTGCTGTTTTTGAAGTGCTTGATGCTGTTGTTGCACGGGGAAAACGTTAGCTCTCGCAACATCAGCATAGGAGGCTATACCTCGAGGAGATGCTGTTAGTCCACCTCCATTGGTGACTCGAGGTGTGGGTCGCTCGTTGGCCTCGTTTTTTCCGCCCACAGCACTTTTGGGCCTAGAGCGCTGTAGAAACGCCTGGAATATGGTGCACCCTGAGTAGTTAGCCGGATGCTGTTCACCACAATTGTAACAAGTGCATGGCTCGTTTCGTGGTCGAGAACAATCTTTTGCTAGGTGTTCCCCTGCGCATTTCACACATATGTGCGACTTGCGGCAATATTTGGCCGTATGCCCATATTGCTGGCATCTGTGGCATTGCACAACAGTGTTGCGCTTGCGCTGGGGCTCAATAACCACTCTCATATGGCAGAGTGTCTTGACTGCTAGGATCGTCTTGTTGTTGGCAGCGGGGGCGATGTTCAGGAAGAACATATTAACTGGCTTAGCTTGGGGGGTGCCTGGCTCGCTGCGTTTCTGGGGCGTATGAACATCAAGCACCTTGTGACCGATTTTTTCCAGTTGTTCCTTGATATGGCTATGTAGCGTGCTGTGGTGCAAGCCTTTCACGCATACCCTGAATGGCCTGTCTTCCTTCAGCTGATAGCAATGGAACTCGTACTTTTCAGTCTCGAGCCAGCTAACAATGCTGCGAAAAGTGTCAGCATCAGCCGCGTAAAGCCTCATGACGCCTCCTAGAGACGCCCTAGCCTCGACCTTACTGACATCCGTTATGCTAGAGATGCTCTGCATAAGTAAGTTCACGTTGTCTATGCCCTCCATAACAATTGGTGGCGGCTTGGGCTGCGACTTGCTGGGTGTGCTGGTGAAGCCGGCTGCACCCCGCCTTGCAGCTGCTTCGGCAGCTTGATGGAAATATTACTAATAGAAACAAATTTGAAAATATTAAAAAATGTCTCTTATTAAATTTTAACATTAAAAACCTTTATCGCATATATAGTTTTTGTATTCACGTTTTTTGTAACTAATGGAACTCGTTTTTTCTGAAAATCAACGCACTTTTTAAAATATTTCAAACAAAAAACTTGATTATTACAGCTTAAAAGAAAAATCGAAACATTTTGCGAAATACTTTGTAAACATAGAAAACATTTATTTATTGCATTTATTTTTTCTACCAGCCCTGATTTTAATTTTCATGTTTTTTTAGTCCTAAAAGTATGCAGACACTTTAATTAATACACTAAGCATGGATAAAAAAAGAAAAAAAATATTGAATAAAAAAGTAAAAAAAAGATGAATATTATTTGCCACTATTAAATATTTAAAAAGCAATGCACACTTCAGGCAAACATAAAAGATAAAAAGAATAAAATTGGTAAGAGAGAACGCTTGCCGAGCTTTTAATTTCCAACTAATATTTCAACAGCAAATTACTAAGCACGCACTTCCCAGCCGCATAATAAAACTTAAAATCAAAAAATGCATTTTTGTGTCCTTTGAGACCTTCAATTACAATAAATTCTTTGGTTTGGAGCACAGCATTAACTCAATTTTCAGCACAATTAATAAATAATCGGGCGTATAATTTCAACAGCAGCACTTCGGTGTATTTCCCAATTGCCTTAAGCTTTACACAATGGACATGTCAAATGGCTTGCCACACGGAAGTTTTAGCATTGTAATAAAAATATAATTAATGACGCTTATCAAATTTAAAAATCAAAATAAATTATAGCGAAGCTAAAAACAAAATCAAAGACTTACAATAAAATCAAAAATGGTTGTTTTTTTTTTTACAAAATATGTTTATATGCAAATTAAGTTTGGAATGTTTGGCGCAAGTCTCTTTTTGCTTAACGATAAAAAATGTTAAGCATGCATAATTTTGCTAATATTTAATCAAACTATTAGTGACTGCACGCCTAACTGAAATCAGGCAACAATAACAAGAAATCAAAAAAAAAAGAAATCAAGAAAAAATAAAAATTAAAAGAAAAAGAAAAAAAAATGCGTCGCAGTTCTCTACACTCAAAGGTCAAATTTGTTAACAATACCAAGTAAAGCAAAATAAAAACATAATTTAACAATTAAATATTTTGTATATATATGAAAACAAGGCGTATCTTCCGAGTTGGTTTTTTAGTTTTCTTTGCTTGATTTTTATATTTTTGCAAGCGCTACTAAAAGTTTGTATGCCTTTTTAATAGTGTGTATTGTCGAGTAACAATTAATAAGCTGACGCAGCAATTTAACGACCTAAAAATAAGAAAAAAAAACTTTTTGAATGCAATTAATGCGATTGTGCTTGAATGTTGTTTATTTATAAACTTTTTAATTTTCAAGTGTTTTTTTAAGAACGCGTCTAGAGCACAATAATTGCATTAAGTACCATTAAACCATTTACGTCAGCGCATTGTCTACAACAACGAGAGCATGAAAACGCTTAACAAAGTTCAGGGAAGTCATTTGACTTTTGCGCTTATGGACTCAGATCCTGTTTCGCATGCGTACGCAACAATGTCTTTATGTAGGTGTGCGTCTCATTAGTGTTAAATTATACATGCTTTTTTCGTTTAAAATTTTTAAACCGTTTTAAATATTAATTTATGTCAAGTGCGTTAAATGCATATAAGCCGCATTTGCTGTTATTCAATAAATAAAAATATATTTATGGCATCCTTGGACTTGGTCATTAACAACCAATGCCCGCTTATTAAATGTAATGCTTATGTTCTTTAATTTTGTATTCAAAGTCAAATATAATTGCAAAATTAGCAATGACTAATTATTATCAATTGTATTTATTAGTTAATATTTTCATATTGGCTTTGTGTTATTGAAAGCAAGTTTACGATTTTCATATTATTATTATTACAATGATGTGCAACAAAGCGCATAGAATGTGCATTTTCCTAAAGAAAATTTTATAAAAATTATAAAATGATTTTTATCAAAAATATTATAATATGCTCTTTTCAAGTAGCTACTGGTATTATTTTTTGTTTTGTATTTGAGGCGGTTAAGCCAGACATAAATCACACTACATTTATAAGCGAAACTTTAAAGCGGCACATAGCTGACGGAAGTATGCATAAAATATGCAATCTAACAAACACACACACACCAAAAAAAAACAACTAATAAAGTCAAACTCAAACAAAAAGAAAAAGGCGGGCACATAGCCAAATTTAATATTTGTTATGCTAGGGCGAATTCAGTGTACGCTCTAAGCAGCAATTAACATAAGAAAAGAAAATGAATATTCTAATTAAAAATACAAAAAGTTAAATGATAAATAAGCTAATTATTTAAAATAATATTTATTTTCCTTTCTTCTGTTGAACATACATATATATAAGGGTGGAGTGTCCGAATCTGCTTTGAAATATTTTACTGTGGCTGCAGAAAAATAAGAAGACTTAGATTTATGTAGAACGTATGGAGAACTTCTAGACAAGCAGTGGTCTATGCATTACAGGCTTGTCAGCATGGCAATAGACTGTCTTAGCTTACTACAATAAAACAGTCTACAAGATATCATAATGCAACTGCTGCATGCACAGTTGAAATCCTCAAAAGCTGTGTAGGAATTTCAGTTTCACATCTTGTATCCTCTGACATACTTCTAATGCAGTATGATATATGTTATATACCTATATATAAGCTTCATGTTCTCTAGTGTAGCGTATGTCTTAGGATAACAATAATAATAATGAAGCACAAAAACGTGTTTGTTGTAAGTATCGAAAATAAAAGTTCATCATAAGTAGCTAATAAATAAAGAATGCTAATAGCAATAAAAGCAGCTGTAACAACAATAACAACAACAACAAAACATAAAACAACATAAGATGCTGCTATAAAATGTTAATTGTTGAAAGGTGGCACCAAGAGCAGTCGAGGCGGTCATTTAACGAAAGGCAAAAATTATCAATAAAACATTAAAAAAAAAAAATAAAACATAAAAGAGAAGAGGCACAGCCTTAGAAAGATCAGATTCTGGTCAAGGTGAACCACCTACGGCCGGCACAGAAGTAGAAGTAAGAAGCAAGCTGCGTAGCGGATGTTTAACTCAAAAAAAAAAATAAAAAATAAAAAAAAAAAAAAAAAACATAAATAAATAAATAACCAACAGTGCAGCATTTAGTTTGAACTTTTATGTAAAGTCGTTTAACGGTTTTACTGATCGACATGTATGTGGCGCGATAATTGTGGCATTTGTGACATTAATGCGTACAAGGAACTAAATTCAATAAAATAAATGAGTGAAATTCAGCACGCGACAGCAGGAAATTACATTTTAACTGATTTTAAGCAGTTTTTTTATGGACTGTGGGCGTTGCGTATGATCCACGCATACGTGATGAGATTGGGTTTAGTTATGTACGTATAAAACGATATATAAAGCAACTATCAAGATGTACGTACATAGCATAAGTGCAAAGTTTGTCATATGTAAATAACAACGACAACAACAACAATAACAGCAAACAGTAACATCATTTGCCGCAATGCGTTGCTAATATGCAAAAATGCTTAGTGACGTCGCAAGTTCGTTGCTTGAGTCTTTTGTTTTGTTTGCTTTACTTTATTGGCTGACTTGTCACTATTTCGTGTTATGTTGTCATTTGTTTTTGTTTTGCTTTGCTTTTATTGCGATTGCCGTGCGAATTTTTATTAACGTTTTAAAAATTATTGTGGTGTGTTTGTGTGTGTTTTCAATAAACAATTAAACAATTCTGCTGGCCAGACTGTAAAGTATCTTCGCAAAGTCAACAACTTAACACGATTCGGTTTGACTGAGTTGAGGCTTCTCCCCAGCTAGTCGATAGCTTTGCTTTTTGCATAGCATTCAGTTAACGTTTAAGCAGCGCGCGTAGAACACGTTAGGTCAGCTGGCGCAGCCGATGTTGCGTTTTAATGTTTAGTGCTGGCACATAAGTTTGATGAGCACTGCTTTTGGAAATATAAACGTGATAGCTTCAAATATATTGTAATTTATGTCTGCGTTAAGTAACAAAAACAAAAAAAAAGAATACATTTTAGTAACAAAGAATAAAAAATTTAATTCAAATAAAAAAACATATTGCATTGCTTAGAAAAAAATTAAAAAATTTATCAGACAGCGTAATGAATTAACATAAAAATTTTTAATACACAACGAAACTAACTACGGAAGTTGGCATTTTTTTTTTATTTTAAGTGTAAAAAACTATTAAGAACTATCACATTAAAGTTCATTGCACGGTTAAGCAGACAAATCAAAAAACTAAGCCGAAAAGGAAAAAAAAAGAAGAAAAAAAAAATTAAATGTGTCATTTTTAAGTGTTTTCAATTTGCTTAATGCTCGCGACGTGCCGTGCTGTGTCGGCTGCTACTGGCGTGCAGCATTGAAAAGGCGTAATAAAAAAATTTAACCAAAAAAAGAAGAAAAATAATAGAAAAAAAAAAATACAAATAAATAAAAAACCTACCAAAGCACAATTCAATCAAATAAAGCAACATGGTGCTGCCTATAACCTCAACCCTGTGCAGAGTCTTTACATTTTTGCTCGGTAAGTGAAAATTCAACTTAACAATGCTCAGCTTATGCAGTGTCTGTCCATGCTTATTGATTGAAGGTTGATTGATTGTGCATATAAACGTTTTTCGTTTGCGTCTCGAGGGTCTCTGTGTGTGGCTGCCTATTAACATTGCCTTGTTAGTCTGCTCACTTATTCGCATTGCGCCTCTCACATGTGCATGAGAAGGTTCAACGCAAACTGTGGCGTTCTTTGTCAAGCTGAACAAATGTCACACGCTGTCGTTTTTGGTTTGTTTGGTTTTTTTTTTTTCGTATTTTATATGTTTATACTAAAAGTCGAAAAGCGTTTAGTTTGCTCTATTAATTGTGTCATTAAGTTTGACACTTACTCTCTTATTGCTTTTCTAATTGCTAAGGCAGCGTGAGTATGCAAGCTATCGCTTAGGGATTTTATTTATCTGAGCGTGTACTTCCCAGCATATTTTGTTAAGTAGGTTAGTTATGTCGAATATGAATTTGCTAGATGCTGTTGTAACTTGTAGGGAAAGGAATCAATGTTTATTGATGAACAAGTAAAGTTTAAATTAGTATGATACTTTTTTTGTGCTACTTCGCTAGGGTGTCAGTTCTTTTTCAGGTATCTGGCATAAGCAATTTTTGTAGCTTTGTTCGGTGTCTTTGAACTTTAATTAACAGTCTAATAATTTCTACGCTTTTTTCTTCCCATTTCTTAGCGCATTCGCTTTGAGAAGCCAAGGTCAATTCTTGCTGTTTGCTTTAGCTACAAAACAATTTTGCAAAATATTGTAGAATATTATTTTTATTTAATTAAGATTTGCTTTGTTTTGTTAAAGACAATAATACAGTTTATGTAAATAATTGTTTTTATTCTACTGTCTTTTTTGTTTGTTACTCATATACTTCGTTTAACCTATTTAGCTTGTCTGCGCTAATTAGCAGCAAATTTGCATTAAATATAAAAATAAGCTAACAAAAACTTGGCAAATGTAACTACTTCCGCACATCTAAAAAAAAAAGGGCATGTGTAGCTAATAACCTACAATTTGCATAATGTTTTTTATTAAACTTTAAACCACATACTTAAAATTTAAAGAAAAATTGCAATAAAATGCAAAAATTTAAACAAAACAAAAAAAAAAAACACATAAAATAAGTAAATAAACAAACCAAAAAAAAAAAAGAAACATGAAATATAAAAGAACACGCGAAACGACAAGACATTGAAAAGGTCATGTTTAGCTATGCATTTCATATAAATGAACGCAAATATTTCGTGCATATACGTCACACTTAATGATCATTAAATGCTGGTTAATTAACAGCAAAAGAAGTTAAAAGTAAACCAAAACCAAAGACCATAACCAAGACAGCCAAATGCGCTTATCAAAACAAAACATGCGATGACTGTGGCAAAGTATGTAATAAAATGCAAAACTTGTATATTTTTTTTCTTTTAATATAACGAAAAAAAAAAAATAAAACAAAATTTGAAATCATGTTGTCGATGTTTATTTTTTATTGCTTTAGGCGCTACTGCTATCGACTGTTTGCATGTTGACTGACTCATAAATTTCGTCTTTGGTATTTTGTTTTAAACGCAATTTGAGCGCTTTGCAATGTTGTTGTTGTAGTTGTTGTTATTGTTATTTTAATTCTTGCCATATTTGTTGCTGCACTTGCTTGAAATTCAAGTTCATGGTTGAGTGCTTCGCATTTGGCGTTTTGTTGCAAGTTTTTTTTTTCTTATTTTTTTTTTTGTTTCTTATATATATTTTTTTTCTTCTTGTTTCTTTTCATTTCAAGTTTTAATTGTATGTTTTTGTTTTGATTTTTATTTTGTTTTATTGCATTGGGTTTTATAATTACATGCATGGCTTTTGTTACTTGTTTGCCGTTTAATTATGTAATTTGCTAATTTATGTGAATTATTTTTCCATTTGTTTTGTTTTTATGTGTAAACTGCGGCTGCCGCATTTGCATATATAAAAAAGGGGGAAAAATATGAATAAACGTCCTGCTCACCTTTAACAAGTTTTTTGCTCACATGCATTTTTTGTTTATGAATTTGTTGACTTTCTGCCAGCTCTAATGTATTTTTTTTTGTTTTTTTTTTTGTGTAAATATTTTATTTTGTTTTTACATACATATATGCGCCATAAAATCATATATGAATAAATAAAACTTTTTACGCTTGTTTGGCAATTTGAAACTAAATTCTTTTCTGTTTTTTCATTTGTTGACAACAGCTTTGAGACTTTTTCGTAATATTTATATGCTTTAATGGATTGCACGCGATAAAAACTGTTTGCCTTTTGTTATTAAGTGCAAAAGTTTTGTTTTCAAAAGTTTTCAATTTTTAATTTTTTTATGTGCAGCTAAGTGAGCCGTAGTTAATTATAAATTATGTGGAATTTATTATTTATATGTGTTTTTTTCTTTCTTCTCAATTTTGGCGTTTTTCGTTAAGTGCGAAACTTCATAGGCACCGCAGTGCAAATCTAAATACTCTTTATGTCTTTAGTTTGCAGCGGAAAAGATTAAATAAAATGGATCGGTCTGACGGAGTTCCCTGCATTGAAAGCTTTAGGCACTATAAAGCGAATCCCTTTGTAAATTTGTAAGCAGCGCTTTGCTGACTATGTTGTGTGCTTAGTTAAGCCGAATACTGCGCAACTCAAATAGCATTCCCGGCATGTCGATATCCTTACCTATGTTGCTGTTGCCCATATGCGTTGCATCCTGGCTGTGCGTTGTGTTTTATTTAAGCAAATTCAATCATTATATTTTAACCTAATTTTTTTATGCATACAAAACAGCTGGGTCACCTATATTCTACACCGCAGCACCGCGTGGCCTATGCAGCAACTGCTGTGAAATACGCGAACGCGAGGACATTAAATTCCTGCTCTATACAAGGTTAGTGGCAGCGCTGTGCAAAATCAAGTGACACCACATTTTTACTATAGCATAAAACTCAATTAGGAATAATCGTGTAACGGCACAGCAAATCTATTTAAGCGACGATAAACGTTTGACGAAAAGCAATTTCGACTTCAATTATCCTTTGGTAATGTATTTGCATGGCTTCTCCGAATCGGCAACGGGCGAGCATCAAAGCAGTCAAGAGCTGAAGGATGGTAAGTGTGCACATGTGTATGTGTGTGTGTGTGTATAAGTGTTTGTGTGTTGCCGTTTAGCATAAAATAAATATTGGGGTGTGTGTGTGTGTCTGTACGTTTTATTGCATTTGCAGCGTTTCTGAAGAGCGGAAATTACAATGTCATACTCATCGATTGGAGTCCAATGGCAGCCGTGCCCTGGTACGCAAACTCAGTGGATAATCTGCCAGTGACGGCACGTTATATTGCACGCTTTTTGCGTTATCTGATCGCCAAGGGCTATGCCTCGAAGCAGATACACTTGATTGGCTTCAGTCTTGGCGCCGAGGTGGCCGGCTTCATAGGCCAGCAGCTGCAGGAGTGGGGCACGGTGCTGACACGCATCACGGGTAAATGTGCAAGGCAAAAAATGTAAAATATTTTTTAAAATTTTACGTTTCTTTTTCGCATTTTTATTTAGCTTTGGACCCAGCGCTGCCGCTTTTCGATGGCGAAAGCACAAATCGTCGCCTCAGTCCGACAGATGCGCGTTTCGTTGACGTCATACACACAGATGGCGGCATATTGGGCAATCCAAAGGCTATGGGTCACGTTGATTTCTATCCGAATGGCGGACGTCCGCTACAGCCGGGCTGTGCACGCCAGGAAATTGCCAATAATCGTTGGTTGGGCATAATCAGTGAGTATCGACTGGCGCAAAGATATAAATGCAAAATCGTATACCGAAAAAACCTGCATGCAAAAATAAAGGTTCTGCCTACTTATTTATTCTAAAATAAAAAAACAAAAAAATAAAAAATTCCAATCGCTTTATGCGGCAGTTCTGTCAGTGTAATTTGCATGTGCGGTAGCCAACATCATAAGCTTTGCATAAATGTCGACATTTGCTCAGACAGTCACTCAGTTCGTCATATGCGCGATTAACATACGAAATGTTGCCTTTTTCTTGCCACCCTGCTACAGTTGGCTGCAGCCATCAGCGTGCCTGGCAATATTTCATAGAAACCGTGGACAATCCACTTGCCTTTCCGGCCAACACATGCGAGCCAGCGGAAACGTTTGGCGTGTGTCGTGATGGCAAAGGACGTGCCTACATGGGCATGGGTGCTGATCGCAGGTGAGCATAGGCCAAAGGCGCAAATATTTGCATATGAAATAAAGGTAAATAAATATAACAACAAAAAAAAAATATTATAAATTTCATGCAGATTACGTGGCAAGTTTTATCTGAAGACAAATGATGCGCCGCCATTTGGCAAAAATGCAAAGCAGCGTAGTGCGCTCTACGCGCTGCTTCCGCTTGCGCAGAAAACCACAAATGCGACTAGCTATTACAACAACAATATAAATAACAACAACAACAACAACAACAATAAAAATGTCAGCAACAAATTGACAGGCGATTTTGCCTTGAAGTATACCGTGACGTGAGAAAATGCCACCAACAACAACGTCATCAACGTCAGCAGCGTCATTTGTGCGCAATTTTGTTTTGCCTCCTTTATTGTTTTTTTTTTCTTCATTTGTTTTTCGGCAAGTGCGTCCTTTTCGGCTTCAACTGACAAGTACGCCAAGTATCTATTTCAAAAAACCACACACAACGTGAAATTTATGTTTGTCGCGTGATTTAGCAAAATATGCGATACTTAGCAGCTGCCTGAGTGCACTTGTCAGTTTACACATGAACTTAGCACGCATATGCGCGGTTACTTGCTGCTGCTGCTCGCTGTATTTGGTGTTACTCAGCATAGCTACTAAGTAGTGCCTTTTTTGCCAAACGGATGCGCCTGACAGCATATGCTCGCATATGTTAGCGAGTTGGATAGAGAGAGAAAGAGTTGATGGGCCTAATGGATTGTTAACTGCGCCATGACTGCTTCCTGTGTGTATATGCTGTATGCATACATTTCTGCTGACAATGCAGCTAAAACAATTCTTTACATTTCGTATGCATTTTGTGTGCTTTATAAGCATAAAGACTTCGCTTTAAGCTTAAATAGTTTAGTTATTTTAGTTTTAAGTAGCAAAAGTATATATTAAAAAGTTAAAAATGCGTGGAAGAACATTTATTTAAGTTTGAGTATTAATTAGAAATAAATAAAAAATTATTATAATAAATTTGTAAACAATTTTTTGTGTTTAAAAAACAGTGAGCAAAGGAACACTTAGAACAAAGTTGAAAGATGTTAGCAGTCTGAGTTCGTGTATGCCACAGCTATCGATCTAATATATACCAAGTTTTCTCTTCGACAAACTCTAACCCAAATCTGCAAAATCAAAAGGGCTCGGGAAAAATCATTTATTACATGCAGTTAAGTGCCAGTTAAGAAAGAAGAGCATCTTCTATCATGAAGCCTCTGCAATAAATATATTTTTTTTTCGCCCAAAAAACTCTGAGAATGCTTTGATGCAGAAGTTGAGAAAAGAAACAATTTATTATATAAAAGTCTAGATACATATTTATGATGTCTCAGGCCAATATAGCAGGTCAAAATTGTACGCAATGTAATATTCTTTGGGATAACTTTAATATGTTGTATACTAGCTTTACCCGCTTGCTTCGCTTGTTTTCTGTTTTAAAAAATGCATATTTTTACAATTATAATAAGTATTTTGGAAGATTCATTTCAAAAATTTTTCTAATATCATTTTTTATTTTTTATATTTTATTAGGCGTGACACCCCTACCTTATTTTTCCGGTGCTCCTTACATATATATTTAAATATATTTAATCATCATCTGCATCAAATAGGATCAGCTATATGATGTATTTTTGTTTTCTTTTATTTATGGCAGCATGACACCAGCCAATTTTAATATAAGTTTTATTTCTCCCGGTGTCCCTTATATGTGTACCAAATTTTATTAATCTGCATCAAATAGGTTAACAAATATGACGAATTTAGATTTTCTCGTACATATGGGGGCGAGGCACCGTCCACTTTTATAATGCATTTTAATTCTCCCGGTGTCCTTTATATATGTGTCAAATTACATCTATATGAAGGTAAAAAGATAATTGTTTCAAAACAGAAAACAAAAAACGCGTAGCGAACCAAATAGGTAAAGCTAGTTATATAATAAATGTGACTTTCGAATAATTTTCTAAACAATTACAGTGAAAAAAAACGTGCCACATGCAGCGCAGTTTTTGTCCTCGTTGACTCCGCAGTAAAATTGCTTCGATTTGTAACTAGTTACCGTAAACTATGATCACATATGCAGCTATTAAATAGAAAATGTATATCGATCCTGTTGGTCACCTAATTGGTCAAGGAGACATGCAACACAACACATATGACTGGCAATAATTTGAAGACACTTAAAGCAAACCACTTAACCACTCTGAATTTTATAAATTCAATAAATGTGCAGAAATTTCTGCTCAATGGCCGAGTTACGGCATCAATTTCAAATCCACGCATACAGTGCATATTAAATGTGTACACGTTGTCTCAAGTGTATTTCGCTGAGCACTCAACGCAAACACATACTAAAGTGGGTATTAATAATTCAATTAGTGTGTGTGTATGTGTGTGTGCAATGGTAGCTCCAAATACTTTTTTCAACTTTTTGTGATCTTTTCAGTCCATTTGCTTTTTTTTTTTTTGTCTGCTGCTTTCATATGCCATTTGTGCAGGATACTCGTGCGATACGATTGCGACAAATGTTGCCTATGTAACTGATTTGCTGACGCTTGCTGCTCGCTAGCACACATACACACACAGTCGCTACACTGGCAGTCATACACTTCCTTACAGTCCGACCTTCGACTATTGCTGTGTCGTCCTGGCATAGCTTACAAAGTCTTACGTGTGTACAGTCAGACGTGTTTTGTGTGTGCATTTGAAAATCGTAAAGAATTTTTGCTTTTTTTGCGCAGTACATAACTTCATTAGTTCATGTGCGCATATACGCCTGCAGGCATGCTATGGTTTGCTCTCCTTCTTCTACTTTTTCTTTCTTCTTTACTGCCAAGGGTGTGTGTGTGTGCAGCTGTGCGCTTGCTTGCCATATGTGCTGAGTGTGCGATTACTTACATGCTTTCCTTTCATTTCGATTATAAGTTGACTGACTGTTTTGCCATAAGTAGCCATATATGTGTTTTTGATTGATGGCGTGTGTGTGTGTGTGCGTTTGCTAGCAAATTAGGCAGCTTAATTTGCTATTCGTAGGGCATGCAATAACATCGGCATTAAAACATTATTCACTGCCTGCATAAAGTTTGTCGATTAAAGACAAAATCACAATTATTCGTTCATTTCTTTATATTTTTTCTTACTTACTTTCTTACTTCTTCTTTCTGGAGCCAAGATCTAGCTCGGCTATTTTGATAATTAGCGTCAATTCTTGTAGTCTTTTCCAAACAAGCCTGAATTAAATCATACACTATAAACATATTTTCTTTAAACAAATTGCGCATTGCAAAACTTAACAACAGATATGAAGTTTCAGCAGTTGAGCCAAAAGTATAGTTGCGAATTATAAGGCAATTAAAAACACTTAGTTTGGAATTATAAGACGAAGTGCCTTATTGGTGTTTAACGTATAAGCAATTTAACATTATGAATGAGTAAAATGTTGATAAATTTTTTTCTTGCAAAACTTTTCCAGTAGCAGAAACGAAATTTAAGTTTTGTCAGCATTTGCTTGCAACTATGGCAGCTCAGTAAGTATGTTAAAAAATGAGTCTCTGTACCGCCAAGTAGAACATCTCAACTTGATTTTACCTAATGTTACGTTTTTGCCCAATAATAATTAACTTAATGTGTTATCTTGACACTCTGCTAATTACACACAAATTGCTAAGTTTTGCGCTTACTGTAGTTGAGTCAACTTAGATCCTTTGAATTAATGACTTTATAATTAGATTGCACATGAACTAATTGTGGTCGTCTATTATTTTAATACGCTTAATAATAATACCCGCCTTAAAACAAAATAAAAAAAAAAAACAACAACACTGACTCATATAGTTTTACTCTTACTACTGCATAATAGTTCACAAGCGCCAGCACACATACGTATAAAACGCTTAGGCCTCAGGCGCAATGCTGCTGCCGTGGGTATTTCCTGCGGACACACCCTCAAAGGACATTTCATTTTGTCATGATTTACTGTTGGGAATTTAATGCCGCTAGCTGGCAGCGCTGCTACTTAAGTTTAAGTTTTCACTTCGCTATAGTTTTTGGTTTGTTTTCTTTTTGCCTCTTTTTTGTGTTTTGGTTTTTGTTTGGGTTTTTGCTTTGACAAATGTTTAGCCTTGGCTGTGTTTTATGCACGTGCTGTTTGTTTATTGTAAATTTGTTTTAGTAATTGTTGTTGTTGTTGTTTTAGTTTCTTGTGCATATTAACTATATTGTTTTCGTTACTTAGTTAGGCTTCCTGTTGCATCATGTGCCTAAGCTAAATTCTCTTGAAATTAAATGTTACAATATTTATTTAGCGCACTTTCGCCCTGAGTCATGGCTTTAATTGAATTTGGCGCATATAATAAATACAATTGCTAAGCGCACCTATGCGGGTGACTGTACTGCTGTGCTGTTATACATATATATATATATATATACATTATTATACATATATATAATATATACAATTTCAGTCAACGTCGTCCGTGCCAACTGTGCGGCCAACTGCTTTGATTGCAATACAATAAAACTAATGACATCCAAGACACTACAAATAAACAATTACCTATTATACGAACTGCTTCAAATCAAATTAATTTGCTTTGTTAGTGCCAGCAGCAATAAAGACAACGACAACAACAACAACAACAGCACGTTGGAAATATTCACTTGGCATTTTGAAATGCGCACAGTTCAATTATACAAATTACTGCGAAAAGTGTGTGGCGCGCAGGCGGTGGCCATAAAATGTAAGAAAAAATGTCTGCTACGGCTGCGTTGACATTTCTTAGCGCCTACACAGTCCTTTGTGAATTTCTTAACATGCCATTAAGCCGCTTAACTTAAGTTAAGGACTATTGCATGCATAAACAACTAAACTTGTACTGTAGCCATTAGTGAAGCAGAATTTATGTGTGCGAATGTACAAAGCAAGCCACGCGGGTTCAATGCACGGTGCGTACAAAGTGACTAAGGTAAAAATTTACGCAAACACAAGGTAAGTGACCGATCCTTAGTTCGGCATGAGCTGTGTGTGGTTTCATACCTTTGCTTTTTAATACATTACAGCTGTTGGAAGCAATAACTGCTGTCAAGGCTTGGTCTTAAAGTCATCTATCAAACTGCACAATGCAGGGTAGGATATTCAATTGCCAAGACAGCAGCAGCAGCCACACACCCAGATATTCTTAACAGAACCCAACGTTAACGTTGTCTGTACGATTACCCGCCCGCGTGCGTCGCGTATGCTTTTTTGGTAGCTACTCAAAGAGCCAGTCAGAGTATGTAAAATAAATAAAATAATATTTATCCTGTCTAAGTCAATCGTCGACTGACATAGTGTATATGCAAATGCTGATTGATTGATGTGGATTGACTTGGCTACTATATTCGGTAGCCTGATTGCTGAAATTGATTATTTGATCATAATAAACTTTATTATTTATGACTAGGCCAATGCCTGTTCCATACACACACACACATACATGTAAACAACGAAATGTGAATAATTTTTTGAAATTTAATGCATGTGCGCCTGCCTGCTTTTGTAGGCCAAACGCTTGTATGTGTGTGTGTGTGTATGGGCTGTTTTTGCGCATTAAAGTCGAAAAGTGTGTCAAAGCTTGAGACGCCGACACCTGCCAGCAGCGCAACGTAGCTAAGATAAACTGATACGGGCCTGAACCTTTTTAAGTTTGCCAGCACTTCAACGTTGATTGACGTTGACGGCAACATCGCGTACGTGGGCTGTATATAGTATATAAATGTATATTTGGCATTTTTTATAGCATACTTGTGGGCGTTGTTGCTTAGTTGTTAATTCAGTGACTTATAGCAATTTAAAAATATATAAATAAATGTTGTGCTACATATTTCAGGCATGCAGGCAGTCAGCAAAGTGTATTAGGAAAATTCTATAATGAAGCTGCTGACACAGACACCTAATACAGCTAATAGGTATTAGATGTAGCAACACACATAGACATGCTGTAATGCTAAATTAAACACCCACACAGCCACTTCTAAGGCTGCACAGCCTGCTCAGCTTATAAGCTGCGCTTTATGGCATACTCACAGTTATGTGCCAGACAAAGCCATGTCAGACACATGTAAAGCATATAAAGCGCATATACATATGCATGTGTTTGTGGATATATACAAGGAGAGTTCCAAAGTAAACAGGACTTTTAAAAAAAAGACAGAATAAATAGTTTTTTCGGCAAAATCAATTTATTTTATTCAAAATAGTCTCCTTCTGCTTTAATACAGCGTTTTGCACGGTCCAAAAGCATGTCGAACGAGTGTTTTAGCTCGTTGCCCGGTATGGCCGCCAGTATGCCGGTGCAAGCCTTTTGAATGGCCTCTACGTCTGCATAACGCTTTCCTTTCATCGGCAAATGCATTTTTCCGAAAAGGTAGAAGTCGCACGGTGCCATATCAGGTGAATACGGGGAGTGGTTGATGGTTAAAATGTGATTTTTGGTCAAATAGTCGGACACAAGCGTCGATCGATGAGACGGCGCATTATCGTGCAACAAACGCCAACTTCCATCTTCGCGATATTCGGGCCGAACACGTCGAATACGGCGCACCAAACGCTTCAAAACTCCAAGGTAGAATACCGCATTAACGTTTTGGCCGGGTGGAACAAATTCTTTGTGGACAATACCCTTGGAATCATAAAAACAAATCAGCATTGTCTTCACTTTTGACTTCTCCAGGCGCGATTTTTTGGGTTTCGGCTCGTCCGGCGCCTTCCATTCAGCACTCTGGCGTTTCGTTTCGGGATCATATTGAAAACACCACGTTTCGTCTCCAGTCACAATCTTGTAAAGGAAGTCCGGGTCTTTTTTTGCCTCTTTAATGATGTCCTTCGAATGTTGAATTCTGAGCAATTTTTGGACGTCAGTCAATTTGTGCGGAACAAACCGTGCACACACCTTTTGTAAGCCCAAATGTTCGGTCAAAATGCGATAAATCGATGTTTTGGAGATGTTCAATTCTATTTCCATGAATTTCAATGATGATTTCGGCTGATTTTTTATGAATTCACGCACAGTTTCGATGGAATTTTCGGTGATCACGGATTTTGGTTGGCCCACATGTTCATCGTCATTTATGTCCTCACGACCACTTTGAAAACGTTGAAACCACTCGTGCACTCTGCTACGGGATAGGCAATCATCGCCATAAACTTGTTTCATCAATTGAAACGTTTCGGTAAAAGTTTTACCAATTTTAAAACAAAATTTTATGTTGGCTCTTTGTTCGAAGCTCATTTTCGCACCGATGACAAAAACATACTGACACTTAAAACGCAATAACCTCACTTCCAATAGATGAAATGTCATGAAATTTTTACTGGAAGTCGATAAACGATAGCAGATTCTAACGCACCAGTTGACATATAGATGGCGCTACTAGAGGGCGCTAGATTCAAAAAGTCCTGTTTACTTTCGAACTCACCTTGTATATATATGTGTGTATATGCAGGGCACTTTGCATATATAAATGAATTTGCTGCATATAACTGCATTTATCGGTTTTAATATGCCTTTCATGTCAGCTTAAGCTGCATAAATGCATAGATGACAGGCGAGCAGGCGGCTGGAAAAGTGCTGCGCTACAATTTCGCTGACATGTCGCATTTTTAATCGAATTTCATTTTGCACAAACTGAGCGAATAGAGTATGCCATGTTAAACAATAAAACTAAAATTTGATAGCACAATGCAGTTATTGTTGTCATGCGATTCAATTAAAAGTGTACGGGCAGTTTGGCTTTGTCCTACGCCGGCGTAGTCATAGCGAATAAGTGTGCACGGGGCGTATGTGTGTTTTATTTTTATTAACATTTTGCCACCTTGGCACTATGGCATGTCATATATATATATATATGCTATATATGACAATTGACTTGCGGTTTGCCGTAAATTTGCATATAAAAACTGAAGTTAGGCAGCCATAAGGTTTTATGTAGTAGGTGTCGGAAATGCGGCAAGGCAAAGATAATACAAAACTTGGCAAAAAAAAAAAAAAAAAGAAGCACAATACTTTCCTTTTGTTATGGAAAAGCAATAAAAATTTATTTTGCCACTGAAAACTAAGCAGCTGAGGAAGACTATGTCATGCAGCCTTAATTAGCGGATACATTAAAAACTAATTAAAAACGATAAAAAATCTATATAGGCTATTTACTGACTAATTGGCTACTTTGCCGTCCAGTGAAGACAAGCGACAGGTTTTGGCCTGCTCTGGCTGCTGTTAACAATGACCAACAGTGTGCGGCTGTCGAGTGACGACTACTGGCTGCTGCCGGCTGGCTGGCTGGCTAACTGCCTGGCTGAAGACTGGCCAACAGCACAGACAACGCAAAATGTCAACAATGGTGACATTATTTTGTCTGTGGCACAGTAAGCAAAGCATACACTGCTGTATGGCGAATTGTCTGTGCACAACAATATCAGCACTCTCTCTCTTTCTCTCTTACACGCACACATATGAGAATTATGACGTGTCAAATTTGTAAACAAATGTTGTGAATTACAGCAGGCAGGCAGGCAGCTATAATAGCAGGCAGGCAAGCAGTTAAAGGGCCAGCGGGCAGCGCGGCATGCAGATTGTGGCAGTAGCAGGCAGACCGTGCATGTATGGCTGCGTGTATGTGTATGCAACGTAATTATGGCTTTTAGCACTCGTACACAATAACAAGTGACGGCTGCATATGTGTCGGCTGTGCGGTTATGAGTTGCCGGATATATTTGCAGCGTCTCCATAGCTGACAATGGCACTAAAAATTGTACACACGTTTTTATTGAAAATGAGCCAGCAGGAAGCACACGTATGTGTATGCTTGTGTGTGAGCTAATGTGCGTTCATTATGCGCTTAAAAGCATGCAATACACTTTATACATTTCGCGCATTTTCACTTCTTCTATGTGAGTGTGCTGAGCTGTATGCTTATGCTTTCATACTGTAAACACACTGCTGTGCAGCTTAATAGACACAAGTGTATATAATTTGCAAAATGTTTGTTGTTTCTTAACTTTAACCGTTTATATAAATTAACAAATAAATTGTTATGTGCGCTACAGCATAATGCGATGTGAGAGTAAGTAAATTAACATGAGCAGTAAATGTTAAATATTTACAGTGACTGTTATGTTTGATTCGGAAAAAGTCGCTGTCATTTTTGCAGCGCTTTTTTTTTTTTTTTTTTTTTTTTTACATTTGCTTTACTTCTTTGTTAGTTTATAATAGGCTCTGTCTCACTCACAGCATTCAATCTTAACTAAGTATTGTTAAGTGGGAAACTTTGCTGGCTAATCTTTGAGTGGCATCAGTTTAACGATTTTGTCAATATTCCTTGTGATCTTGTTAAACATCTTGATTGTTTAAAGCTGACTGCTTTTAGACCCTCAAAGTTATGTATGGCTAATAGTTTTTGTTGTGCAAGTTCATGTAGGATCTGCAGATATACTTACAAACACACCTCAAATAAACTGCTGCTAGTCATGTGTGCGTTATTGTGCCTGCGCATTTATTCTCGAACTCGAAACCACTGTAATATTGCATACTTTTATGCGTGCTAGCCTTAAATATGCACAGTCTAGCGCGGTTTCGTTGTGTGTATTTACAAGTTGAAAAATGTTTCTCGTAATGCTGCTATGGGCTGCGGTTGCAAGTCAACTTGTTGAAAATTAAATTTTAAGCGCATGCAATAATAATGTTGCATACATCTAGGGGCTGGTATAGTCGCATTAAAAAAAGTATAGTTGCTGTAGCCAAAAAAAAAAGCAATTTTTATCAATGCAAGTTAAGTTAGTCGAATTGCACTTGCACTGAGCGCCGAGCTCCGCATTGCATTTGCACAAATGCAAACAATCATTTTAATTGAATTTTGTCCTTGAGCGTAAAAGTTCATTTAGGATGAGCGAGCGCACAAGAAACTTTTGCATAGACCTGCACACAATGTGCAGAGCATTGTGCAGCGTAACAGCAGCAGCGACAGGCAGCGGAACAGTCATGGGCATGGGGATGTGAATGGCGACGGAGACGTTGACAGGCACGAAGACGGGGAGAGGCACAGCAGCAGTGACAGCGGGTGTGCAGCATGTGACTTGCCATACAAACTAAGCGCAATGTTGAGCATGTATAGATTGTTTTCATTTTTCGTTTTTCTATTTTGCGAATTTTTCCTTTTTTTTTTCGGGCAACATTCCAAGTTTTTGTTTACATTTGCCGCTTAAAGCTTATTGCAAATTTATTGCCATTTTTTATTTATGTACTTGCGGGTAGCATAAATTCTGCTCTTTTTTTTTTGTTCTGCGCTTGATTACTTTGCTTACTTTTTTCTCTACTCCTGTTTTTTCACATGTAACGAAGGCAGCTGCATACTTTTTCTGCATTTTTTGTATTGCTTATAACAAATGCATTTGTTGCGTTAATAATATTGACCTACTTTCTTTTTCATGTTTTTCTTTCCAGTTTTTTTTTTTCATTCATTATTTGTATTGTGGTCATGTGCATTTTTTATGCTGTGTAGTTTTGAGTTGCATTTTTTTAATATCCGTATATTTTTTTTTTTATTTCACATAAATCTCTTTTCATGCTACTTACCTTGCAGGCAAACACAATAGCTGTGTGTTACACTGTCTGCCTGCTTGCCTGGCTGCCTCTCTGCGTAAATTTAGCAAAAAAAAAGTGACAAAATGTTGAATAATGCGGCGCACAATGCGTTCTATTTGCAATGAGGGGGAAAAAAATAAAAAATAAAAGTAAACCGTTGTTGGCAGCTCTTTTATAACATTGAATATTATACAAGTTAGCAGCTGACGGTATTTAATTTTTGCCACAAGCAAAAAAGTACTTTGCTAACGAATTCGCAACGGATATCTGCTTACACAGGAATAGCGTTTCATTTCGTGTTGTTCACGTGCAATGGCATGATATTTGAAAATGCTGAGCTGCTTTCTTTTTCTTATACATATACACAAAGCCTTATAACGCATAAGCAGCAAGTTTAGATAACTGATCTGCTTACTACCCGCATTAAGTAAAATAGCTTAGCTGCTGATATCGGTGTTGCATTATAAAATTTCATTTTGCGCTGACTATAAAAAAACTTAATTTACATCATAATAAATTCTTAATCTTGCAACTGTATCATGATATATACTGGTACTATTTCCTATACTTTATAGTTTTAGGCACAACAAAAAAAACAATTCCAGCACTTCTAGGCAATTGACATAAACAAGTACAAAAAAAAGTAAGTTTTGCACAAATCCGCTCTAGCAATTTTTTATAATAAATACTTTTGTGTAGTCGAACACTCGATGCCACTTAAAGTGCGCTACACCTACACACAACAAAGCAATTCTTGAGGTGTAAAATATTTTACAAGCAAGTAACAATTCAACGAATTTTATGCTAATATAAAAAAAAAGTTATCTTAAACAAAAAAAAAAAAAAAAAACGCGCCAATCGCGTGACAATATAACATAATAATAATTCTTAGGCGAACAAAATTTATCTGAGTTGGACTACAACAATGACCGACAACGCGAATGCGAACGCGAACGTCAACGCCAACGACACCGATAAGCAGTTGCAGGCGGGTCAGCAAGGTCAGAATTGTGTGGCTACGTGTAAACGAAATATTTCTGATAATTTACTTGGCTTGTTAGCAGCAAATTTTTTTGGCAATGGCCACAAGACAATGGCAGCAGGCTCAAGGCGCTGCAAAAGTCATGCCGCACCTCAAACAGCAGCTAACACTTGACCAAGCCTCAAAAACAACTTAAAATGCCAACACGGCAGCAAAGCGGAAGTGTAACGCTTTGTGTTATAACGTTTAATAAAAATGGCGCCTGTCACTTACTTATTTATGGCATTAAAATGCTGTGTGCAGGTTAAATCAAGACACAAAACCTAAAACCTAAACTAAGACAAAGCATTAAAAGCGTCGAATGTGCCAGCAGCAGACTGCAGACAACAGTCGTAAATGTAAGCATGCGATAATAAAAGGACAAACTGCCGGCTGTGCTTGGTAGCTTATTTCCTAGAGGGGAAGGGTAAAGATCATTGGCAATGCCAACAACTTAATGCCACTTAGCACAACTTAGCTGCACTCAATGCTCTACACAACTGAACTGAAATGAACTCAACTCAACTTAAGTCAAGTCAAAGCTATTGAAATGTAATTTCGTTGAAAATTTTAAGTGTCATTTAATTGAAATGTAGACAAGCGCTGGCATATTATGCAAACCTTTTGAAAGTTAACAATTTTAAGGCTTGACTAATTTTGTGCAAATGTTGGCGCGTCAACGGAATTTTATATCGGTCAAAATTTATAGGCAAGTATGCTTATTAACTTATATATACGTGTATGGGCGCCTTATGGTATGCCATGGAGTGCAGCATTTTAAGGCAACTGGCAGGCAAACGGAAGCGCTGAATAAAATACAGGCTCTGCCAACCTTGCAGCAGGCAAGATAGCAACGAAGGTCGGCCAAGACGCAGACGAGACAGGCAGCGCCAGTGGCAGCTGCAGTCATTGGCAAAACAGGCAAACGGCGCGTATGAGTAATTTGCACGTACGTTGCAGCAGCAGCAGCAGCCACTGCCGGGCTTTGCCAATAAATGTTCGCTCATGTGCATTGCGGCCACAAAATGGCTACGTTTCGCTTTCGTTTGCCACACGCTTAGTCATCAGCAGGCACAGTGACTTCGACACGTCGCAGTCGTTGTCGTCGTCGTCATCAACGTCATCGTCAACGCCATCATCATCATCATCATCATCGTCATCGTCATGTCGCTGCCGTTTGCCATTCTTTTCTGCTTTGCTTTGCTCATAACGATTTGCTACCCGCAGCGTTCATTTTTTATGGCTTTTCAGTAGTGCAGCCGCAGCAGCAGCAGCAGCGTGTTTATGTACATACGTGTGTAGCTTATATATATTCTAGGTATATAGGTAGGTAGCCATATAAAGCCACAAGCAAGTCACACTGCCTGCCTGGCGCTTACTTATTTAAGGTTTGGCCAATTGTGTATGTTTCTTTGTTGTTGTTTTTTTTTTTGGCTTTTACTTTGGCTTCATATGGCATATGCACACGAGCCACTTGGCCAAACGACGCGTTGTGGTCAGTCAATTCTTTGGCTTTGGCTTTGGTTGTGGCGCTGGCTGTCGTTTGCTTTGGCTTTTGCACTTTTCCTGGCTCGTAAGTCGTGCAAATAAATCACCTTGGCAGAGCGTTTGAAAATAATTCATCTTTTTACAGCTTTTTAGTGTTTTACATGCGACCGAAACGAGTTTCGAATGCGCCGCTGTGGGTGTTGTTTTTACTGTTAGTTTTGGTTTTAGTTTTGTTTTACTATTTTTTTTTTTGTTTGTTTGCAATGCATATGCACAATGTAGCGGAAAAAGTACTGACGCTGAGATTTGGTTATTTTATGGGCAAACATTATAAAAGGATTTGCGTAATGGTCGCCGATCAATCTAAGCTGACTTTAGGTTTTATTTTTATATATATATATTAATTCATATGTGTGTGTGTATATGTTTTTGTGTATTTCGTGTGTCTGTATTTTTTTAAAGTAAACTGATTGCAGTGCAGTCAGTATGGTTTATTAATTTTGCATGCTTTGTGACGCACATTGTCCGTTTGCGTATGTGCAGTAATGACTGCGCAGACAAGCAGACAACTGAGACTTCAATTTGCGTTTGACAAATTTTAGAAATGCATTGTGATTATTGTATTTAGCTAATTTAAATTGCGCAGTTCACATTAATGAAATGCCAAGCAAGTCGCCGCCGCATCGCTGCATTGCATACCGACAGGCGCACGAAGTATGTGTAGTTAAAAATTTATATACACATTAAGACAAAAGCAGCAAAGGACTATTGAAAAGTTTGGTCGCCCGTCTAGACAAATGTACAAGTAAACGAAGGAAACAAAGCAAATGGCAAATGGCATCTGGCAGCTGAAGTGTTTACGACACGCACGCCAACCGGAAATCCTTACGCTAGCCATTTCTTTGTTTCATTGTGAGCTGCTCTGTTTGCCAGTTTTTTGCTTTTCACTGTCTTTACTACGTTTTTTTTTTTGTTTTTAAATTTCCAAGAAATTGTTAATGGCACGCTGTGTGTGTATGTGTGTGCGTGCGCACATTCGCATGAAATATTTAACTCAATTAAAATACTTTCTAATGTTGCCGCAGTGTGTGGCAGCGCACCCCTGTGCAGCGCCAGCCACTCACCCTCTGTGCACAGGCGACAATGCAATTAGAGTGCATTAAACTTTAGTGTTTACGCGTTAAGTTCATGTCAGCGTCGTCCTGATACTCCTCAACGACTCTTCCATGTCTTTGTATTACGCTTTTGTCGTTCTTTTGGTTGTCTGCTTTGTCGTCGTCATAGTGAAAACGTTTTGGCTTGGCTTGACTTGACTTGGCTGGCACTTTTCTTCTGGTTGTTATTGTGGTTTTATTTGTTGTGTTTTTAGTATTTTCTCTATGTTTTTTTTTTACAATTTGTCGCATGACTCCCCATTGGCATAAGCTCACGTGCATTGCATACACACACACACACACACACACACACATATGTAGGTGCGTGTTGTATTGTGTCTGCAACTGCACTCGATATGCGAAGTGTGCTTTGTGTGCTGCTACTGCCAATCAGTGTATTTGTGTGTGTGTGTGTGTGTATGTGACTTTTAATTTAGGGTTGCATTAGTTTCTACGTTTACTTTAATCACACTCATGTTGCTTGCGGCACCGTGTGTTTGGTTTTTGATTTTTCAGTGCGGATATGCTACGAATTTATTGAGTCACTTAAATGGAAAATTTGTACGTTGTGTTGTTAAAGAAAATTATTTACTTTAATTGAAAATCGACCGCCTTGTGCGTGGACCTAGTTTGTATCGTATATGTATACCTATATGCACATAAATAAGTATTCAGGTCATGCAATCAAATTAAATGTAATTTAAATTTAAAGCGAAAATTATGTAAAGTCAATTGGCTAATGACGCGGCAAGCTTCAAAGGACTACAGTTAATGACTGCAGCACTTCAGACTGTTTTACAGTATGAAGTCAATCTAAGGCGAAGTGAAAAAATGACATGGTACAGTTGTGCCTACACTACAGCACAGTTGACGGCTGTCAAAAAACTAACATGTAGCGTGAAAATGTGTTGTATGAGACTAAAATAATTGCATATAGCTTGAAATTATTTGTAATAGGGTTATGTATAATTATTTTAACAATTAAGTGCTAAATCATGCCGTAGGTAACTTGGTATATTATAGGGAATATCTGTGTTTTAAACATTATAACTCACATCTGCATATCTATATACGGTGCACTCGCGGTAACGTGAACACCATCGAACGTGAAAAATTTTTATTCAATGCATATGTTTCCTAAATATGAAATACATTAAATTCGATGCAATGGTGGAACAAAGTGACTATGAATTGTCAAATAAGTTGATCAGGAAACAATTGAGAACGGCTGGAACGATTTGGCTGATATGTGTTTGGCTGTGTTTGTAAATTGCAGTAATAGATTTGTGTAAAATTTTCAATGAAAAAGATTGATGCAATTTGGTAAAGAACACTAGGGAAATAAAAAATATTATAAAAATGCGCATATAACATTTGCTGTATTCGCTAGTAGTCTAATAAATAAATGCATTTGAGTTTAGCAACTTTCAGCTTATACAATTGAAGTAGGTAAGCATTATTTTCATAGGCCAAACTAAGCTTCTAACTAAGCGGAAGTCAACCTAAGCTAAGCTAGCCTAGCCTAGCTGATAACTCAACATGTACCAGCTGTGTTTTTGTTAACCTTAACAATAAATTGTGTGGCATAAGTCAGCATGATTAGCACTTTTAGATCTCATAACTCGTGTTGGCTGTCGAAAAAGTTATAGACCGTGAAATGTGTGCAGACATGCGGGTATACTCGCATGATATGAGTATATGAGCAAGTATAAACCAAAAAAAACTTTAAACATTTATTAATGTTAAGAAACTTTTTTTTAAAAAAAAAGACATGAAAAAGATAAGAAAAAAAAAAACAAACAAAAAAAGTCACAGAATTTGCGCGCAGCTATACAAGTTTTGCATGGGCACTCGAGATTTAACGAGTCTTATTTGAAATTTATGTCTGTAAAAGGAACAATGAGTAACGCACTCGGCTGAGAGCACACTTAGGTTTTAAATTACAAGCGCAAACAAGCAGACGGACAGACGCACTAACAGGCAAATACACAAACACATGCACATGCACATGAACACGGACACAGACACGGGCCTGGCAACGCGTAAAAAATTAAAAAAAAAAAAACCCGCGCTACTTTGCATAAAATCTGACGCGTGACTGTAATTTAGGCAACCTTGAAATGCAGAATGAGGCAAAATGAAGAAACAAAAAAAAAGGAAGCAACAGAAAATGTTGGAAAAAAGGACAGCCACCAACACAGGCCTTTTTGCGCAAGGCAGTAAGCTGCATTAAAAATTATGACGGTATGTTTGCATAAAATTGTTGATCATTACTTTTTTTTTCACTTTTGCTTTTTTTAAATTCTTTTTTCTTTATTCATTTATTTTATTTTCTTTTTTTTGCATACATTTTGTAAGCATTTTAACTGAAGATTAAAAGCGCGTGCATGCAGAAGCCGTCATATTTCAACGTCATGCAATTTGCCTAATTTCAGCTAATTGCTGACCTTTATTATTGTGCCTGATATAGAAACTCAGCAAAACAGCAAACTACAACAAAAAGAACAAAATATAAAGCCTAAACAGCGCATAGCAGCATAAAAGCAAACAACTACAAACAGAAATGAAGATAAAGTGAGTTTAGAAAAAAAAAAAACAGAAATAAAGCAAAAGGCGACTGCGCACAGCCGGACGCGCATTTAAAATCGCAACAAAACATTTTAATTAGCTAAGCGTTTAGGCGTTGAAATGCTTTGCCTGAGCGCGTTGAAATCCGCGCGCCTATACGCACATAATGCACAAGCGTCGCGAGCTGGCGAAATGACACTAAAGTAATGACCTCATTTTAGCTACAACGACTGAAAGCCAAGTAAAAGGAAATGTGGCAGCAAAGAGAGCAAATAAGTCAGCACAGCAGCGTAGGCAATTTTGTCAGCTAACAGAAAAGCACAAGTCATGCATATGCTGAGCTGAGCGTTGCATGTGTTTCTGGGTGTGTGTGTGTGTGTGTGTGTGTGTGTCAGTGCCAGACCTTGTTAACTTAGTGTATTTTATTTGTTTTGATTTTGTCATATTTATGCAAAAGCGCGTTTGTTGCGTGCGCCTGCATATGTTAAGGTGCGCCAGGCGACTTAGCCTACATTGCCTACAAAAGCTTAGCTGTTTGATTTTGTTGTGTTTGCGTGTGCCAAAACGCTTGTGTGGCAGCAAATACACAACTCAAAATAATAGACGTGTTAACAGCAAACTATATAGCAACGCCTTTAATTAGCCTTACAAGGCAACAGCTACCAGCCAACCACACAAAAAAGAAAAGCAAAAAAAAAATTATATAACCAAGGCGCTGACAAACTGACAAAGACTGTCAGCTATGTAACACACGGCAACATTAACTTATGACAAGGCACACACACTCACACTCATAAGTATAAGTATGCCAAAATATTTTGATTTGACGCCTTCAATGCATGTGAAAAATTTTAAAGCATAACAATAGGCGCAAAAAAAATAATAAAAGCCGCCTGAGGCAGGGTCACACTGGCATTTTTATATGTTTTTATATAAAAACAAGGTTGATATGCAGCATTAAAATTAAACAAATACGCTTAAGAAAAGCAATTTGCAGCTAAACTTAGGCTAAGGCAAACGTAGTACAGACAAGTCACCCTTTTGCCGCCGGCCATAAGCTATTAACATGCTTCGTGCTTCCGTTGCCTGGGTTGGTGCACTTATTTTATAGCTATTTTTATGCTGCACGTATTATGTGTACATTAGCAAAGTTGTTTGCCGCGGCTGGCTGCTCATAACTATTTTAAATACAAGTTTTCCTATTTATACAAACATTAAGTATATATGTTTGCCAGAAACATACATATATACGTACATAAGGCGCAAATATATGCTCTGTCAAGCACAGCGGAGTACAGCTTAGCAGAGTGCACATCAACGCTTCTAAATGCCATTTCCAGACGTTGTACACACACACACACATACTTAACACATACACAATGCTGACTGTTCTGCTTTTGGTCATAAAAAATATGCACGAGAAGTGTTGACGAGCCTTTTTTGGGGCTGCGCGTCACGTCACTCACAGGCAGGCAACAAACGACAAACGACTATGGTAGCAGCAAGAACTGCGAGGACGACTCTTGTTGATTGTTGAGCTTGTGGCTGCGTTTGATGGCACTTCTGCTGCTGCTGCTGCTGTTTTTTTTTTTTTTTATTATTTTTGTCGCATGTAAATGTGCTGCCGTTTCTTGTCTTCTCGTTACCTTAGCTATGTACATACTATGTGGCTACTTACATATTCACTTTTTAGTGTCTACTTTCAGGCACTAATAATGCTGTTTTGTCTGCTGCCGACACTTATTTATAGACAGCCAGCACAACATTTGTCACTGTCGCACCAAAGCACACTTTGCTAACAGATAAAAAACATTAAAATTTACATATTGCATAACTTGACTGTAACATGGCGTATGCGTTATATTTGCTGCTGGCGCACATAACATATATTCATTGCTTTGATCTGCCGCTGCTGTGCCTCAGCCTATGTTTGTCAGCAAATCCAATCAAAGTTATTTAATGGTGTTCGTGAGTCACGTAGGACACAGCTTTGTGCTAACTAGACGTGCTCTATTTTTATTTTAACTTTTATTTGCTGTTGTTGTTGTTGTTGTTGTCGTTGTGTATGGCGATTAGCATATTTGTCTGCTTGTGACAAGACATGCCTGGCCATTGACATATGTATAGAAATTTTATGTATGCTTATGCTATATGACACTAAAAGTTTCGTTTAATGTGAACTCAACTGCGGCTGCTTAGTTAAGCAAGGCTGCAAATAGGCGAGGCACAGTTTAGTATTAAAAAAAAAATTGTAGATACGTTGAAACTTTTACAAAGAGAAATGTTTTTAATAGCCACCTTTGCTGTTTTAGAACTTTCTATTTGCTTGTTTTTAACTTGAGTGCAGGGTTGAAAATGTTTATTTTGATTTAATTAACGTTCCAAGGGTTGCTTTACTTTTGCTAAATGAAAACCTTTTATGCGTATGGCGGATAACTAACGAGGCCAAGTTAATCCCAAGTTGTGGTCGAAGCAACGAACTGTTAGTGACTATAAAAGCGATGACGGCAAGATAAACTTTTATATAAATATTAATATAATTAAACTTAAAGTTAAATACAGTTAGACTTCAATATATATGACTTAACTGTTTGAAAACAATTTAATCATGTCGCTAGGTGCTTACAAAAATTTGTAATTGCTGCTTTATAAACAAAGTTACAACAAAAAAAAAAAAATTCTATAATTTTTATGATTTAGTTTATTATAACAATATATCTGTTTTTGGGAAAATAAATTGTGCTAATTAAAAAAGTATTTTAACGTTTAATGCTCAGCAATTTGCATATTCCCAAATTCGAATTGATGTGCAAAAATTGAATTCAATGCAACGTTTAGCAAAAACTGCGAAAAATAACAAATTTCGTACTTCCCTAAAGCAAATTCACTTGGGAATAGAAAATTACTTCGTTATATATTAAGAAAATTCATTTTACAGATATTATGATTTTATTTAAAATATACAATATTTAAAAATATTTCCTTATAAATTTAAAAACACTTTCAGTTTTATCAATGAGCACAGGCAATGAAAATTATAAGTAATGATTTTTGTCATTATTTAATAATTTTGCGGATTCCATGAATATACAAATTTTTTGTTGTTGAGAAAAAATATACTTTAAAATAAAGCATCCTTATATAGAAGTACATTACATATAAGGAAGTTCGACTGTATTATGTATGTTAGGCAAACGTAGCTTTAAATTTTTTACTTATTTTTTATATTTTTTTTTTTTTGTTTTTTTTTTATACATATTTATTTTTTTATTGAATCTCCTTTCATAGGACTAACAATAATATTACAACTCTTAACACTAACTGATTAAATAGTCTAGCTTAAACACTAACTAAATAGGGAAACGGGCCTCACTAATATCGTTGGGCTGGTCGGTCATTTCTTTGTAGTCGTGAGTTCGGATTTTGTGTAGATAGCGATCTCGCAAGAATGTTTTTGTGAGTTAATAATTTAATGGAGTACTTGGATTGTAGTTCAGGTATAGCAAGATTAACGAATGGAACGTTGAGGTCTCTATGTATGTTCGCATTTCGAATATACCATGGAGCGCCTGTGATGGTTCTCAGTATTTTCGACTGAGCTCTTTGGATGATCTCTATGTTGCTAGAGGATGCGTTGCCCCATAATTGGGAGCCATATGTCCAAATAGGCTTGATTATTGTGTTGTATAGCAGCACCTTGTATTCTAGGCTTAAGGGGCTGCGGTAGTTAATAAGCCAGTGTAAGTTTATGGCTTTGAGCTTAATTTGCGTCTTCTTAGCTTCAATGTGATTTCTCCAAGTGAGACGTCTGTCTAGGTGGACACCGAGATACGTCACGCCATTCGTCTGCGGAATGACCGCATTGTTCAGTCTGACGGCGGGACACGTGGCTCGGTTGAGGGTGAAAGTTACATGTCTGCATTTCTGTTCGTTGACCTTGATGCGCCAATTTGCTAGCCAAACTTCAATGACTTTTAGGTATGCTTCAAGCTCCCTTGACGCTTTAAGGGGGCATCGAGAGCGGGCAACTATCGCTGTGTCGTCGGCGAATGTTGAAAGCATTAATGTTGTAGAAGGAATATCCGATGTAAATAATAGGTAAAGAACCGGACCCAATACGCTGCCTTGGGGTACACCGGCTTGTATGGGGAATTCATGAGTTATATAATTTTTGTATCTGACAGTGAAAACTCGGTCTTTTAGATAAGAATCAAGCACTCTGTGAGTGTTCTGAGGCAGTAGGAGACTAACTTTGTGGTTAAGGCCGCCATGCCACACTCGGTCAAAGGCCTGAGCGACGTCTAGAAACACAGCTGAGCAATATTCTCGGCGTTCGAATGCGGTCCTGATTTCGTTAGTAATGCGGTTAACTTGCTCAATAGTTCCATGGTTTTCACGAAAGCCGAACTGGTGGTTGGGAATTATATTATTCGATTGTAAGTGGTGCGATATTTTTTGTAGAAATAATTTCTCAAATATTTTCGACAAGCACGGTAGCAAACTAATAGGCCTGTGCGATTCAGGTAGAGTTGTGTCCTTTCCTGGCTTAGGAATCATTATGATTAGTGATTTTTTCCAATTTTTGGGGAAATACCCAGTACAAAGAATGGCGTTAAAGAGATTCTTCAGGAAACCGAGAGCACAGTTCGGGAGTTCAGAAATCATCTTTGGTGAGATACGATCATGCCCAGGGGATTTTTTTATTTTCATTTTAGTTCTAACGAACTCCTTCAGTTCCCTTAGCCGTATTTTTATAGATGACGTAGAGGGGTATCTGAGCCCAGTTTGCTCTGGGAGCACAAATCCATTTGTTGAAGCGTTCGACTGGAACACTTGCCTTAGGTGATTGGCAAAGGTGATAGCTTTCTCTTTGTCGGACCGAGCCCAGCCGCCCGCAGGATTTCTGATCGGTCGATCAGCTTCTATCGGAGGTTTAATTGATTTTTGCGCTTTCCATAACGAGTATTTATTGTTGTTAGGCGATAAACTTTCGATGAAGCGTTGTTGGGACAGACTTTCTTCGCTTCTGAGAGCTATTTCTAGGTTTTTTTTTGCAAGCATGAAGCGGTGTTTAGAAACGGGAGATCTTGCAGCCTGGAACTCTCGTCGAAGGCGTCTTTTTTCTATGAGGAGTCGATTAATTTCTGTGTTCGAAGCGGCTCTGTGCATCCTAGGCTTAGATTCAGCAGGAGGAGTAGACATTTCAGCAGCAGAAGCCAGTAGGGAGTTGAAGCTGTCAACTGCAGCATCAATACCTTCTTCGGATCGTGCAGTCGGTAGAAGTGGTAAGTGCGAGCTTATGTATTTTCTGTATTTACACCAACTCGTTTTTAACGATGTGAGTTTGTGCGAAGTTATAATTGGCTGGGGACTTTCCAGTAAGTTGAACAACACTGGAGAGTGGTCAGATGATAGATCCGCAATAGCTGTAGTTTCTAACAGGCAGCGAGGAATTTTACGAGTTATCGCGAAATCAATTAAGTCGGGAATCTTTTGTGGATCTGCCGGCCAGTATGTAGGGCTTCCAGGGGATGCAAAATCCAGATGATTTCTTATATTGGTGAGGGTATTGTATAGCTGCCTACCTTTCGGATTTGACAACCTGGAGCCCCAATGTGGATGCTTGGCATTGTAGTCCCCTGCTGCTAGGAATCGGGGACCTAGCGTGTTGAAGAAGGTGGTAAAGCAGTCCTCTGTAATAGAGAATCTGGGAGGGCAATAAATTGCTGCGAGTGTAAGATTCTCGAATCTCCCCTCTACGCAGATAGAAGTTGCTTGGAGGTAATTAAAAGCAAAGGGTTCCAGAGCGTAGTATTTTATCCGATTGCGAATTAGTATACCGGATCCACCATGAGCTTTACCGTCTGGATGATTTGTACCGTGAAATTTGTAGCCTGGAATGTGGAAGTTGTTTTTGTTTGTAAGGTGTGTTTCGCTGATCAACATGACGTCGATACTGTGGTCTGCCAGAAATTTGCGAAGTTCCAGTTGATGCTGGGAAACTCCATTGGCATTCCATAAGATGATTTTTAATGGCATCATTTTGAGGAGATGAGCGCTTGTAGCAACTGGTTTTGTGTTTTTACCAGTTCTTGCAGCATATTTTGCATATTCATCATGCATTGCATCAGGTTCATTAGCATTGTTTCGATATTGCTTTGTGAGTTTTGTTCGGTTGTGTGCATGGTGTTTGGGTTGTTTTGCTCATTTTGAAAATTTGTATGTGTAGTAACTTGATTAGCGTGTACTTGGGAACCAATTGCCTCAGCATATGAGATAGTTGGTGTAACGATAGGGGAGACTCGTTGGGGCTTGGTCTGAATAGCTTGTTTTTTTTATTTATATTTAAATTCGCATTTTAGGCCGAACGTGTTTCACTAATCCTGCACACGTTACTGCCATAATACATTAAAAATCGTGTGTCAGTTATAAAGAAAAAATTAACTAAGCAAACATTTTTATATTACACAAGCAAGGTTATGTAAGTAAAGCCACACTTGGGCAGTTTCACGCCGTCTCACACAAGGCGCTGACTTGGGTTTGAGTAATTAAAATAATTCAGTCTAATTCCTACATTGCCACAAACTTTTGTATGCATGTCAGCACTTACATTATTAAATTAAACACACAAATGTGTGGCACTTATAGAGCAGACTGTACATTGCATGCTAAGTGTATTACTTACGATTTTGTGATGCAATGCCGACAGTTCACGCTCCGTGACACGTCGGCTGGCGGCCTCGCGTCGTCGCTGCCGGAATTGACTGTATTTGTAGGCGAGCATAACACCGGGCAGGGCCAGCGCCTCGAGCGGTGATTTGCGACCGAAGGGCATAACGTTTAGCACTTTGCCGCACTTTATCTGATTTCGCTTTTCACTTTTGCGCTTTTATTGTAGTCTACTTTTAGGCGTATAAGAAAAACAAAACAAAAGAATATTGTATTGTATATATGAGATATTGTTTCTTCTGGCGTTTTGTGCATTAATTGTGTATGGACTATGGCGCTGTGTGTGTGTGTGTGCAAACATTTTGCTAAAAGTTTTTTTGCAGAAAAAAATAAAAGCATAGTTTTAGGCGCATGCATGGCGTTGTCTTGTCACGTAACATGGCACAAACGCCAATATCATGGCCACACTTTGGCAACAGTTAGAACTGCGTAATTATGCGTGGGCTTTTCATTTTTTGCTACTCGCTGCTTGGTTTTTATATTTGCGTTTTATCTTTCGTGTCTGCTGCCTACAGCTTCCGCTTCCGTTTCCGTTGTTGTATTATACGAATAAGCTTCGATGGACTGTGGTTTTAGCGTGTGCTGCGCCTTAATGCGTTGCAGTTGTGTTTATTGATTTCTGTTTTTTATGCTTCTTTTTTTATACCCTGTACCAAAAAATGGTAATGGTAAAAATGAACTGCAACTTGAGCAGCGTCATCATCACTTGTTGTTGATTGAAGTTGGCTGTGCTGCTGTATTATTATCAGCTGACGTTAAATTTTAAGAATGGTCGCAACCCTAAGGACTGTATTGATTTGCTTAAAGCATTTGCCTGCCTATATTTTGCATGGCCGAGTGAACATTTGCTTAAGCAAATTGAGAAACTTTACTAGCTGACAATACTGACGTTCAAGAAAATCTTGTTAGAAAGTGATACTCATTTAGGCATAGTGGGACGTTGGAAAATGCTGCCGACATAGTATATTTTTTTTTTTTTTTTTATTTTATTTTATTTGAGGTATATACGGAGTATTTTGATAACTCCTTTATGTCCTCGGTATCTATTAATTCTGCCCAATTGGGCGCGCCGGCTAACTATTGGTTAGCTTTGTCAATTTATATATAATATATGTATATATTTATATATAATTTATAACAATAAAACAATAATGACGCGTTAGCTTCTCCTAACCGTTGTCGAAGGTAATCGAAGTATATTTGAAGGGATTAATAGCTCATTATTATTATTATATACGTTAATATACGTGTATCACGCTATTAACCCTTATTATTATTTTAGGGTATATTAAAGTTGTGCAAATGTATGTAACAGGCAGAAGGAGGCGTGGCAGACCCCAAAAAGTATATATATTCTTGATCAGCATCGAAAGGCGAGTCGATCTAGCCATGTCCGTCTGTCTGTCTGTCTGTCCGTCCGTATGAACAAACGGGTCTCGGAAACGGTAATACCTACAACCACTAAATTTTGTACGAAGACTCTTTCAATCCATAGGCATAACAAGTTTATTTTTTTTTTTCGATATTCGTCCTATAACATATAGCTGCCATAGGAACGATCGGATGAAAATACCCATTTAGTAACAAAAACCCTTTTGTTTTTCAAGATATCTTCACAAAATTTTGGATTTTAAAGTTTTAGCTAATGACCAATTACATATCTTAATACAATGTATATCGGTTTACTATATCATATAGCTGCCATAGGAACGACCGGCCGAAAAACAACATTTACTGAGAAAAACTTTTTTGTTTATTAAGATATCGTTACCAAATTTTGGACTTACCAATTCTAAGTAATATCCAATAATATTCCCGAATATTATAAATATCCGTTTACTATAACATATAGCTGCCATAGGAAGGATCGGCCGAAAAACAACATTTACTGAGAAAAACTTTTTTGTTTATTAAGATATCGTTACCAAATTTAGGATTTATTGATTCTAAGTAAACTCAAATCATATTCCTAAATATGATAAATATCGGTGCACTATAACATATAGCTGCCATAGGAACGATCAGCCGAAAAATGGCATTTACTAAAAAAAAATTTTTTTTTTTGTTTTGGATTGGGTACAGGGTTTTCTATAGTCGGTTACACCCGACTATAGCCCTCCTTTCTAGTTTTTCTCTCTTCTCTTATATGCTGGCATCTAAAAGCAATTAAGCGCTCTAACTCGTTTGCTTGCCTTTCGCTAGGCTTTGCTATGCTAAGCAGAGTGCTTTGTGTTATGCATTTATCAGCTTAGGAATGCTGTAGAATTCTTTTGGCATTTCAAAGACAAAAATATTTTCTTGAACTGATTGGCTGGCAAAATGCCTAAACATGTCATTAATCAGTTGTGCCAGTTGCATGTATTACAAATTTGACGGCATTTTTGCAATGTTTTTATATGCTGCCTGAATTTGTTGCTTTTTATTATTATTGTGTGATTTTGCTGTGGCTGCCATTTATCATTCTCGGCTTGCCGCATAAGCGTATGCGTAATTGCTGCCTGTCTTGATTTTAAGTGCGTCATGGAGCTCTTGTCCCTGGTGTGTGCTAAATGTAGGCACACGTCTTCCTCTCCCCCGCTGACTGTCTTACTCAACGGCGCACAGCCATTTGTTGCAGTTTCTTTACAGACACTTGAGCGCACTCAACATACATTTCGATCTCAAGTTGCTGTGGCACTTAACATGCTGCAAATATTTTGATTTGCATATTGCACACTTACAGCAAATGAATGGCTCTGTGAGCATTACATGTTTTGTTTAGTATATGCCTACAAGAGTTTTATGTACTACATATATATAAAATATTACTGTTGAGCTCTGTTAAAATATTTACAGTTTGTGTTTTGCGGCACGTGGCATGAAATTTATGAGTAGCGCATTAAAAGCCAGTCTGTGGTTTGCACATACTTTGGCATAAAAATAGTCAATAGCTGACGTTTTATGCTACGTCTTTTTTAAAAATAGCTGACTGTACTCAAGTGCTTCAAGTGTGCAGAGCTTGTGCATATTTTTTATAATCAGGGCTCAATTTAAAATTAATTTAAACTTTTTATTAAGCCTAGAACTAAGCCAAAGTTCGGCATAACTTTTTTTTTTTTTTTAATATTTAAAGTTAATTTGGCTTTAGCAAATCTTGCCTTAAATATTTTTATATTAGCCAATTTTATATCTATATAAGCTTTAAAAAATTCAAATTTTAAGCCGCTTTGATGCTTTTTCTAAATATATATATATATATTTTTTTTATGTGTTTTTGTATGTCGCATAGTTTGGCGTCGGCAAATTTGAATTTAATAGTATGCATGCCAGCCAAGCTATAAGCAGCCGATTTCAATTATTCTGCAACAACATTTTTCCAGTGGCCCACACAATAATTTATGATTGTCTTTTTGTATTTCTTTGTAGCAGGCGAAAGCTTGTCATTGAATTCCTTTTCATTGAATTTAATTTGTCTATTGCCGCTTGCCAAGTACAAGCGAATACTAAATCACGGCGCACAAACCACGCACAGCACTCTGCCACACAGATACACAAGTATTTCAACAACAAGCACAGAAGCAGAAGCAGAAAACGGAAAAAATAAAACAAAAAGAAAAAAATAAAATAAATAAAGATATAAGCAGACAAAACGCAAAACACAAGATACAAGGCACAAGTCTCGTAAATCACAAACTTCAAGTTGAAATGAAAGAGCAAAATGTATGCGTCTGATTACATGCTGCGTTTAGTTTTTCCTGTTACTTGACTGTTTTTGCTCCAGCCTTTGTTTCTTTAGCTGTATTTTTGTTTCTCTTTGGTTCGTTTGCGTTGTGCTGCCTACTTGCAGTTTAATTTATTTTCATTTCTTATTATCACACGCGCACACACACGCAATTATTGTAATATAAAAATTAAAGGCAGCCACTAAGCCCAGCTAAGCCAAAGCGTACCAAGCCAAAAATGTATGTGAGTGTGCGGCCACGCTTTCACTTTGCTGCCACGTGCGCGTTACGCTAACGTAAACCGTTGAATGTCACAGCAAAATGCGGCACTTTCCCACGCAACTGTGGTCAGCCAAAGAACGAACAAACGAACGAACGCAGCATCCAAACAGTAGCAGCACACCACAGCAGCCGCAGCTGAAAACTATGCTACAGCATTAAATAAAACGTCATAGACGCAATGCGAGAGTGAGAGCGCCAACTGAGAGCGCAAGCAACGGATGACTGGAAGCTGTGTTGAGCGCCAGCTAATGCAAAAGCAAATTGAAGGAGGAGTCTGCTTGCGCGTGCAAACAAAAACAAATGAGCGTTAAAGCAGCACAACAACATTTGAGAAAAAAAAACGAAAAAAAACTAATTGTACATTGGCTGCTTAAAAAAAGAAAGCGCACATTGCGAGGCATAGACTGTTTGTTTATTTAACTTGATTTGATGCGCTTAATATTTTATGCCTGTTTTATTTTCTGGCAAAGGTTAAGTGCTTTCGTCATCGTTTGCAAATACAATACAATGCTATGTAATGTCTTTTTAATGTTTTCTTTACTGTTTTCGGTGTGTTTTGTTTAGCTATTTTTTTTTATTATTTTTCACTATTCACAAGCAGCGTTACCTGCAGCAAATTTAATTAAAACAAATGATTTGCGTGCGAATTTCGTTTGCTGTCGCATGCAAACTCACACGCACAAGTCTCGCTCGCTTACTGGCTGATTACGCGTATTAATGCGAGTATTATTCTTGTATTTTCCCTTTGACAATTTCAAAACATTTCACTTGCCAACGGAATTGACATTTATTTAGGCATCATACGTCTTTATTTATTATGAACACAATTTATTTATATTTATGTGCTAAAGCGTTTGCTGCAGCCTTGCGCGTTATTTTTGCCTGACATTTTTTTGTTGTTGACATTTCGCTTGTCTAATTGACTTTTTTATTGGTGCACATTTTCGTGTTTTTTCTCTTTGACATGGGCGCACATTTTTTCGACTTGACACGACTTGGCTGGCGTTACGTGTGCGCTGCGTGTGTTTGGCACGTCCAATGCGTTGCGTCTTTCAAGCTAAACTAATCCCAGCCTAAAAGTATGCTACTCAGTTTGCTTACTTTTTATTGCTGTTTGCGCTGTTTTGGTTTGGCTGTGTGGTTCTATATATATGTGTGTGTGTTTGTTGTTTGTATTTGCTTTCCTTGCCTAGGTTTGTCAAAATAATAAGTCTTTGGCAAGGTTACTTTTCCCGCTCAGAGCAAATTACCGGCTTGCCTTTGCTGTTTGCCTTTGCATTGACTTCCAGTATAACATAACAGTGGCATGCATGCACACGTTAACTGTTATACAATGTTAAGTTTACTTTTCATTGCATGTGCGCTCAATACTCTCGACAATGCGCGTTAGGCCAAAATAATTTTGTAAACAAAACGTCATCACATTTTCCAAACATATTTATTTGTGTGCATTGCTGTTGGTTTAATACTTGATTATTGTTGTTGTTGTTGTTGCTGCTGTTGTTTGTGTCCATTGTGGCTACTCGTGGGCTACCACATATGACAGTGGAATGTGTGTTCAATTATTTAATGCATTGTTGTTGTTGTTGTACGTTATCATTATGCGGTCATGATTAGTGCTTATTTGGCTGGCTAATTGCGGTTTGTGATTCGTTTATGCGGTGGTTTTGATTTCGGTTTACATTGCATACAATAACAGGAAATCAGCATCTATTGGTATAGGCAGTAAAGTTAAATGTTTATACAATATCTTCATATGCAAGTGTATAAATGCATTTTTGTTGTTATAACAATTATAATTAGTTGTGGATTCCGGGAGAAAATTTTTAATAAGTAGAGGACCTCTCGCTAAGTCACAATTGCATTGGCCGGGATTTTAACCTCAAGTTGGTCCAGCTAACTATTATTAATTGAAAATGTAAACTGCACATAAGCTGGAATTGACTTTAAGTTAAAATTGTTTCCTACAACGATTATTTTACTTTAGCTGAATTTTAAGCAAAATTAAGTTCATCATAAGAATTATTTTTTAAAAAAAACATCACGATCTTGCAAATGGAACTTAAAAAACACTAAAATGCTAATAAAAAATTGAATTTATTTCCTACAAAATATTAACTGCAATATTCATTTATTGCAGCCATTATTTGCTCAGAGTAGTCCACACATTAGTTCATCTCGCTGGCACAATTTCGTAAGGACTGTCATGCATGCTGCTGTCAACAGTTTACAGTTTACAAAATAAACTTTGTCAAATACACAGCGCAAAGTAAAAACAGTAAAGAACAATGGCAAAGCGACAACAATAAACAGCAGCAGGCAAAAAGCAAATGCCGCAGATAAAATATCTACGGGTATATATATATATACAATGCTTTTATATGTATGTACACAGATAAATAGGTGAAAAGCGCGCAGGTCAACTGAGGAGACGACGCACACGTTGAGTACAGCAACAAACATTACAACAACAAAACGTAAAACTGCATTGGAACAAGTCGCTCTCTCTCTCTCTCTGTGTTGCTAGAGCGTGCTCAGCCTTTATACTCCTGACTTAGTTTTAACTGTTATATGGCACAGTGTTTAAGTGTGCTACTGGCAAGCGCACTTTCTCCCACTCTCTGTTTCTCTCTTACTGGCTCTCACTGACAGTGCTTTGCTTTGCTGTGCTCACTTGGCCTGCTTTTTTACGATTTTGTTTTGTTGTTTTCGCATTTGTTTACTCGTGGTGTGTGTCGCGTGTGCTGCTGCTATGCTTGCAGCCGTTTAACTGCTTTTTGGAGTAATGCCAACCATGCGATGGTCGACGACGCCATGGAAATGATGACGTAAATTGTGCAAAGCAGCAAAACAGCGGCAACATGATTTTTGGAGGTCTAATGTTCGCATACTTTTTCTCTTCTACTGAATTTATTTGCTTTCTTGTTTTCATTTGTTTGCGTGTTCGTTCGCTTGCGTGCGCGTTTAATGTTGCTTATACTTCGGCTTGTTGAGATTTTTCGTACGTTTTAGAGTTTATTGTATTATATTTTTTGCTGATATCTTCTGTTTACTGTTTGATCTACTTAAGAAAAAAGAAAAGTTAAGTAATGTAAACGGTTCAAAACACATGTACACCTAAGCAACATGTCATATTATATTTGCTTGAATTGTTGCTGCGCCTGTGTGTATGCTTTATATTCGTACATTCGTATTTATGCTATATTGCTTCCGTTTTTAATTGTTTGCATTCATGTACATGTTGGCAGTCTGCGCCTTTGTTTTGCCTCGCTACACGACGTCATCAAAATGCATTTTGTGCGCTTGCATGTCTGTCTGTCTGTGCGTCTGTTCGTTTGTCGGTTTGTTTGCTGCTGCTTACCTTATACGTCGTACATCCCCCTTAACAGTTTGCTTGCATATAAAAACATTTTTCCTTTTCATAGTTTCGTGTCCTTAAAAACTTTTGCACTCTGTGCTCAATTCTATTTTAGATTTTAGTTTTTTTTTGTCTTATGTGGTTGCTATTTCTATTTTTAGCACGTTTATGTTTTTATTTATTTGCTGTATATTTATTTACCGTCGTTATATTTTACTTTTTGCTGCGCTTAAATTCTGTGCCATGGGTAGAGGTTAAACGTATACAATTTATTTTTGATTTTCAGCTTTATTTAATTTATGTTTGTACAATATTTAATGAGCACTGTTGGGTGCTAAATCATAAACTTCACTGGTTGCGTGCATAATAATGACAATAGGCAGCAGGCTGCTAATACTGATTATGTTAGGTTTAAAACATAAACATATGTAAATTGCTTTTCAAAGCTGAGCTGCTTGAAAATTTCCAAACAATGTTAATATAAACAAATTATAAATAAGTCAGCTACTGCCTAACATGAAAGACATTTCAAATAAATAAATAAATAATTGAACTTCCTTAACAACTATTTGCTGTTAGCTCTGCTCAACGAAGCACAAACTTGCTTAAGCTTAAGTATCTAGTTACAAATGCTAAAACAACGCTGACATTTAAATACACACACACACACACGCACACACAGAGACAACCACATGTATACATTGTAAACTAAAGTATTGAAGCGGTCTGACAATATTGACAAGCAGTTTCGACGTGTGCGCATGCAATAAAAGCAAAATCAATCATACGCAACGTTGAACGAATTGAAAAAACAGAAACAAAAACAAAAACAAAAAAAAAATGAAATCCTTGGCAAAAACAATTTGCCAAACCAATAGTTTCACACAAGCCAAGGCACAACTTTAACTTTTAAACACACTGTAAAAAAGGCATAGGTAAGCTTGCTATTGCATAAATTTATTAACTGTGCGTATGCGTGATGCCATCGTTAGCAATTTTGCCAGCATCTTATCTGCTCTGCACTGCTTTGCTTGCTCTGCTCTATTTAACATTGTTGGCATAGTCGCACTGCTGCTGCACAGTAGCATTGTTTAAGTTTGTTGACACTCATTTGACGTCAGTACAGTTGTGTCTGCGCAGAACTGATATTACAATGCAAGCACAAAGCGACTGGCAATTGTCGTCTACATCGCGTGTCTACACGTGTGTGTGTGTGTGTGTGTGCGTGTGCGTGTGTTACACATACGACATGTTATACCCACAGAAATTTGCCAAGCATTGTATACACAGTCGAATTGTTTTCCCGTCACTGATTATTGCAGTTTTGATTTCTATTGCTGATTGTACACAGGACGAGAGCATAAGCTGTGGGTACAACACTTGTGCTGAGTGCTTACACACACATGCACAGACATGCATACGCATACACACAATGGGAATATTGTGGCGCTTGCTTGGCTGGCTGTTGCTTGACGTTTGAGTTCTGTGTTCGCATTTAAGGAAAAAACAAAACAGCAGCCACGTGTGAAAACGTGACACTGTTTTTTTTTTTTTTTTTTTTTTTTTATTTCAACAGTATGAGAGAACAAAATTAAAGAGAAATCAAAAATAAACAGAAATAACAATCGAAAAATTGACAGTAGTTAAGTTAAAGTAAGTTAAGTAAAGTTAAGTAAGTTAAAAAAAGAGAAAAGGAAGTTTAGAGAGTAGACGGGTCCTCGTAGCGCCACATACCCTGCGGTACCGCCGCTAAGCATTGCATCGCAGGGCTTATGGGGCTAAGGGACATCACCTCATGGTAGAGCTACCCTTCTGGCTCGCTCAGCTCTTCTCAGCTCTGCTGACACGGTCGCTGCGAAGTCGCATACGGCTTGCCAGTGTTCCGGCCTTTCGATCATCTTTAGCACCAGGTTGCTGACTTCTACCGGCGCGCCAAGCTCTTCGACCAAGACCTGCCTTTCTCGCCTGAATTTGGGACAACTGAACATAATGTGCTCAGCGTCCTCCACGTCACCATTTTGGCACCAAGCGCATTCCATTCCAGAGTCGTGCCCAAACCTGTGTAGGTAGCTCCTGAAGCAACCGTGGCCACTCAGCAATTGCGTGAGGTGGAAGTTCACGCATCCATGCTTCCTGCTAAGCATGACACTGTATGTGTGTGTGTGTGTGTGGTATAGCAAATGCATGAAATATGCGCTGCACTTTAAATTAAAACGACTTAGCTTAAGTTGCGTGCATTAAGCGAAAACGTGAGATTTGGAAAAGCTTGGCTGAGGTTATGAATTTTGTCATGATTATTTAAGCGCAACTTAATATGTGCCGGCTGCACAGCTGTTATAACTCGAAGCTTAGAGTTTTTTTGTGTGCATAAAGGAAGTCAAGTTATAGAAGTTGATCAACATAATTTTTTGTATCTCCTTACAGCAGCATATGGATCTCTCTGCGACTATTATATACGTGTGTGGCTATGAATATAAGTGACCTACTCCGAACGACTGTTTTTAATAATAATATTCTACGGCTTCAAAATTACTTCTGCTAACATAGCCATGCTGAGAACCATAATATGGTCGTAACAAACGGTGGACATTTTTCACAGAGCACGAATTTTGATAATAAATTTTAATAATTTGCAATCGTTGCTTGTTTGTAAGTCTTTCCATGATTAAATTGCAGAGTATACTGAAAACTTTTCACTTTGACAGATGACGTTTGGACGCCATTACTAACCAGTGCTACCAACCTGAAAAACTTAACTCTTAAAAAATCACTCTATATATGCATCACTGCATTGAAATTAGCATTTTCAGGTAGCTTTGTGTTATAGATTATTAATTCTCAATATGTTTTTGAAGTTTTTGATTTCTTATCTGCTAAATGAAAATAGTATTTGCAGCAAATGCTGATAAGCTGCCGTCGCTGAGTGCACAAAATTCACCAGCCACAGTGCAAAGCCAAACAGCAAAGGGAGCGCATCGGACGGACAAGATGAAAACGTTTGCCTTTGCTTTGCCATTAATAATTTTTCAAATACAAAACGTGCTCAGCCAGAAGCAGCCACATTTCCATGGCAATCGCACAGTCATGGTGCATCTGTTCGAGTGGACTTGGCCTGCCATAGCCAAGGAATGTGAGGATTTCCTGGGACCACATGGCTATGGCGGTGTGCAGGTGAGTTCTGCTACGTCTGCTCAGGCATTCAGTTGCTTATGTGCTCTAAACAGATCTCACCGCCTAATGAGTGCCGTGTTATAGCCAGACGACCTTGGTGGGAACGTTATCAGCCCGTGTCTTATCTGCTGCACTCACGTTCCGGCAACGAAACGCAGCTGCGTGATATGATCGCGCGCTGCAATCGCGTCGGTGTGCGCATCTACGTCGATGCCGTGATAAATCACATGAAGGGCCAACAAGCCGATGAGGCAACCGGCACAGCAGGCTCCAAGGCTTACTAAAGCAATATCCGGCCGAGTCCTATGGCCCGCCGGATTTTAATGCGCCTTGCGAAATACGCGACTATGCGGATGCAGTGCAAGTGCGCAATTGTCAATTGGTGTCGCTGCTGGATCTCAATTTGGGCAAAGCCTACGTGCGTGACACCATTGTGGCCTACATGAATCGTTTGATCGACATGGGCGTGGCTGGTTTTCGCATCGATGCGGCCATGCACATGTGGCCACCTGATTTGGCCAACATTTATGCCAAGCTGTACAACTTAAACAGCACATTTGGCTTTGCAGCAGCGGCGCGGCCGTTTATCTATCAGGAGGTCATCGATTTGGGTGCGGAAACCATCAAGAGGTTTGTGTTTGTGTGCTTTTGCCGCAGCGTGTAGTGACTTCTGCTTAGCTGTTTTCTTTTAGCACGGAGTACACTGCGCATGGCTGCGTTACCGAGTTTAAGCACAGCAGCGAGCTGGGACGCGCCTTTCGTGGCCACAATGATTTGCATCGTTTATAAAATGGCGCTGATTTTTATGCTGGCACATCCCTATGGGCGCGTGGTGCGCCTCATGAGCTCCTTTGCTTTTAACACTTCGGATCAGGGTAAGCTGTGCTAGACTTGCCAAATTCGCTTAGTTAGCAGTGGAACCTGTTGTCTTATAGGTCCACCTGCTACAGACGCGGGCGATATAATAGCGCCCAGTTTCACAGCCGCTGCAGAGTGGATTGGCGATTGGATCTGTGAGCATCGCTGGCCTGAGCTGGCCATGGTGGCCTTTCGCAATGTGGCGGGCAGGCAGCCACTCACGCACTGGTGGAACAATGCGCACAATCAAGTGGCGTTTGCACGTGCTGGCCATGGCTACATTGCCATTAACATGCAGCCACTGCAGCAGACGCTGCAGACAAGCCTGCCGCCAGATGTCTACTGTGACATTATAACCGGCGCTCACTCAGCTGCCAGCAGACAATGCAGCGGCCACCAGCTGAAAGTGAATAGCCAAGGCTTTGTCACGTTGGCCCTAGCCAAGGGCTACGCTGCAGTGGCACTGCACATTGGCGCTAAGTTGTAGAATAAATGCACGAGTTGAAAAAGAAAGAGTTTAGCTGAGCTTCAATGAGGCAGTGTAAGGTATTCTATGCTATTCTACGCTGCCAATTGCAGTCTGGCATGACTCATTGCTTGCCACTGTTATGGCTGCTTATGTGGCCATTGCCCAGTTAAGCTGCGCTCACATGGCGCTGCCGTGTCATGTTTTACCTTAAACTTATGTCTGCGCTTTGTTGGCTTCCTCGGTTTGGCTTTGCTTTGCTGTCTGTTGCAAAAGTTTTCAGCGAATTCCGCTGACAGTCGTCTTTGTGACAGCGACGCGTGTGCTACTCAAACCCCTGCAGTTATACGACGCAATTGTGCGCCAACTATATCCTTTGCATTATCCTGCTGCGAGTGTAAGACAAAAGCATTATGGCAGCTGCCGCCGTTGCCACAGCGCCCACAGCGCTGCCCACCAATCTCGTGGACATCACTGGCGAGGCGAATATTATGAATTATATGAAGAATCGCTTACGCAAGGGCGCCATGAAACGCAAAGGACTCGAGCTGGTGAACGGGCATAAATTCGGCGTACGCTTCTTTAAGCAGCCCACGTACTGTGGCCACTGCAAGGATTTCATTTGGTAAGCCAAGTCTGACAGCAGCCGAAAGCAGAAAAAAAAATGTTGCATAATTTGCGGCGCTAATTTAATTAGTGGCAGAATGCGTTCGTCCGTCTAGCTGTGTGTCTGTCTGACTGTCTGTCTTATATGCAATGCCTTCACATTCTTGTTCATTTGGTTTTGTTCTTTGTGTTTTGCAGGGGCTTCGGCAAGCAAGGTTTCCAATGCGAGGGTAGGTTTTGGCATTTTGACATTTCGGTTGCAGATTTTCACAATTAATTTTGCCACAGAATGCCGCTTTAACATACATCAGAAATGCTGTAAGTTTGTGCTGTTCAAATGTCCTGGCAAGGACACCGATTTCGATGCCGATTGCGCTAAGGTGAAGCACGCTTGGCTGTCCACAACCTACACTACGCCAACATTCTGCGATGAGTGCGGCCTGCTGCTGCACGGCGTGGCACATCAGGGTCTCAAATGCGAGAGTGAGTATGCTTAAGTGCTGCTGTCCTTGCGGTTAACATTGACACATACATACACCACAGATTGCAATTTAAATGTGCATCCCAATTGCAAGGAGACGGTGCCGCCCATTTGCGGTGCAGACATCAATGAAGTGCGTGGCAAGCTGCTGCTGTTTGCGGAGCTGAAGGGCAACAATCTCAAGGTCGATAGTAAGTAGACTGAATACAGCTGTAATTATTTGGCTAATGCATGTCACACACACTCACACACACAGTCAAGGAGGCCGCCAATCTCATACCCATGGATACAAATGGCTTCAGTGATCCGTATATTGCTGTGCAATTGCATCCCGATCGTTCGGGACGCAGCAAAAAGAAGACCAAGACCATACAAAAGAATTTGAATCCGGTTTTTAATGAGACCTTCACCTTGTGAGTTTGGAACTAAGGAAAATTTATGTGTGCATATTGTAAGGCTGTCTTTACAGTGAGCTGCAACCACAAGATCGTGAAAAGCGTCTGCTGATCGAGGTCTGGGATTGGGATCGCACATCGCGTAATGACTTCATGGGCTCCTTCTCCTTTAGCCTGGATGAAATACAAAAGGTAGGCCAGAGCATAAATTTCGCATAATGCAATGTGCGCAAAGCTGTCTTCTCTAGGAATCCGTCGATGGCTGGTACAAGTTTCTCTCGCAATTCGAGGGTGAGCACTACAATATACCCTGCACCGATGCCATCAATGACATTGCGCGTTTAAGGGATGAAGTTCGCGTAAGTGGAAACAATTATCAGTTGCACTTGATGATGTTTCGTTGTTTGCTAATTGCTAAACTTACAGCATGATCGCAGGCCGAATGAAAAGCGTCGCATGGATAACAAGGATATGCCGCATAATATGAACAAACGTGATATGATACGTGCGCACGACTTCAACTTCATCAAAGTCATTGGCAAGGGTTCGTTCGGCAAAGTTTTTCTTGCCGAGCGACGCGGCACGGATGAGCTGTATGCCGTCAAGGTGCTGCGCAAGGATGTCATTATACAAACGGATGACATGGAGCTGCCCATGAATGAGAAACGTGTACTCGCGCTTTCAGGCAAGCCGCCGTTTTTGGTCTCCATGCATTCCTGTTTTCAGACTATGGTTGGTCTGCAGCAAAAGTCACAACCTCAAACATGTTTAATCCTTTCTTGGCTCTCCCGCTGCGTTTAGGATCGTCTGTTCTTTGTCATGGAGTATTGCAAGGGTGGGGATCTAATGCATTATATGCAACTCTATGGACGCTTCAAGGAGTCTGTGTCCATGTTGGTATATGCCTTTGAAGCCAAAAGTTCATGTATAACCTGACTTTTATGCTCCATAGCTTCTATGCCGTTGAGATTGCCATAGCGTTCTTCTTTCTGCATGAGCATGACATTATATATCGTGATCTGAAATTGGATAACGTGCTGCTGGATGCGGATGGTCATGTTAAGCTGGCCGATTTTGGTTTGAGCAAGGAGGGCGTCAACGAGCGTCATCCCACGCGCACCTTCTGCGGCACTACCAACTACATGGCACCTGAGGTAAGTCGGTTGCGCATATGGCAGAGTTGACAGTTGCCTATATTCTTTTTGCAGGTAGTCAGCTATGAGCCTTACTCGAATGCTGCCGACTGGTGGTCCTTTGGCGTTTTGCTCTATGAAATGATGGCTGGTCAGGCGCCTTTCGAAGGCGATGACGATGAGACAGTCATTAGAAATATCAAGGACAAGAAGGCCATCTTTCCGAAGCACTTCTCACAGGAAGCCATGGATATTATAACAAGTGTAAGCAGCATAGTCAAAAATCATCGTTAGCCTTATAAAATGCGCTAATTTATCATTTAGTTTCTGGCTAAGAAACCCAACAATCGCTTGGGCGCCGGACGTTATGCCAAGCAGGAGATAACCACACATCCCTTCTTTAGTCCCATCGAATGGGAACAGGCGGAGGCAGGCGACTTGGAGCCGCCCATAGTGCCAAAGATTGTAAGTATGGCATGTGCATGGCTGAATGCATTGAATGCTCTTACCTCACAGTTACGTACATGCAGAAACATCGCAAGGATATATGCAACTTCGATGATGCCTTTACCAAGGAGAAAACCGATTTAACCCCCACTGATAAGCTTTTTATGATGAACTTGGATCAGAATGATTTTATTGGATTTTCCTATATGAATCCGGAATTTATAACCATACTCTAAGATTAAAGTTTATGCCTCCTATGATGTTCTTTGCAATAAAGCTTTGAAGGCGCTTTAGAAAAGCTTCTCCAGGTGCTTGACGACGGTAAAATGTTTGCTTTTGAGTCTGTAGATGTAGAGCTTTTGCCGTCAAGAGCTTTTGTACTTTGAACTTTGTAGTTTAAACAGGCAGTTAAAACTATTAATGGCATGCTATGAAAATGTAACCGTCCACAATAGCTTTTATGTGGGCAACTTAACAACCGAAACCCGGAGAGGTGAGTAAGTTAAATGGCAAATGTTGCTATACGCGCTCGCCGCTACAGCTGTCAGTCTCTTGCTCTTGAGCTTTGCGCACTCTTTAGTAGTCAGTGTATTGAAAAGCTTGCTCGCAAAGCTCATATGCAAGATAAGAAAGGAGCAATGCATTTAGGTACATTTAGGGGCATTTCCATAAGGAAACTCACCACACTTACTTGCATGAATCTTTCAACTTCAGGCATTTACAAAGGCTCAACGCAGCTGATGGGAAAAGTATCTGCAGCATAACCGCATGAATAATGCATACTGATATCCGAGTATATGCGTGTGTATTAAATTTATTGGCTACGTGCGCTTTATGCTTTGATTTTAAATTAAAAAGTTATGATATATTACAAAGTAAAAGTACAAAATAAAAATAAAAAAAAAAAACCGAAAAGTAAAAGCAACACAGAGAGTCTCAGTATGGCTTACACTTGTGCATCTAAACCATTTTGGGATTTGCTACACATACCGACGCTGACTTGTTGCTTGCTGTCTACATCGAATGCCTGGCAACCAACATATGTTGACAAAGTGCTTCATTTTAACAATTAACTGTTGGCAAAATCTAATTTGGTCTGAAGGTAACTACAACTTTGGCATTTTGATGTGTGCTAACGTGTGCTCATGGCCTGGAGTATATTACTTTGCATGGTTTTAGGCAGGAGCGGCAATCATTTCCAACTAAATGTCAACAATGCTGTTGTATGTTTTAACAAAGCTAAGCTTAAGTAAGCTTTAGCTTGAGTTGCTTTACTAGGCAGCGTCTGCCTGAAACTTATATGGGGCGTATACTTAATTTTATTTGTTGCAATACTTTGCAAAACATACTGGCAGTGCTTGCTTATTTTCTTTTATGCTTTTAAGGGCCAAGTAAATGTATTTATAAGTATTAGCCAGATCCAATATAATATTATCGCACCAGCTTATTCTCTGAGAGCCGCAGTAGAAAGCAAATTGGCTGCCAACAGATAGCATTTATTTTACAAAAATATTAGTTTTATTTTTTTTTTCGATTTTTGTGGCATCTTTTTGAGCGCCCAGCTGTAAAATTGTTTTCACAGTTAGACAGGTGGCTGCTGCTATTGCCAAAAGCTGCAAAATATTTGGAAGCCACGAAAAAACAAAGTGGCAAACACAACAAAAACAAAAACCACAAGTTACTACATTGGCGAAAATAATTTTTGGCAGCGCAGCATGTGTAGTATATTTTGCTATGTGTCTATGTGCGTACTCTCTGTATGAGTGTGTGTGTGAGTGCTTGATATACGTGCCGATTGTGGCATATTTATGATTATTTTTATTTCCTAGATTATCAAATTACATGCTGAAATTTTACAAATGCAAAAGTCGGCTAAACCATCTGACCCGAACCCCTGAGCCCCTTCTCAGCACCATGCACTTATGTTGAATTTATCTGCGTACTTGGCTTAACACGTTTCGCAGATCATAAGTGTTGTCCATTGGAGCGTGTCTCGTTTGATTTTTCAACGTTTCAGCTTACAAAATTAAATTATCAAAAAAAAAAACAGCACAAATCGAAAAAAAAGGAAGATGAAGAAACAGCAGGAAAGCAAACCAAAAAGCAAATGCTAAAGCAAACCTTTGCACGGTGTACAACTGTGAAATGCTTGGGTCAACTGTGCTGACATTTCAACGTCACAGCTTCGCAAAAGTAACTGAGTGATGGCCATTAACCGCAGCTCGTGTCCTGTGCCTGTGCCAGGCATACAGGTGTGGCATTTCTCTTGGGAGGGTGTTTGTCGTTGATGCGGCTGCTGCTGCTGCTACGACTGCTTACCGTGCAGGGTAAGAAAAAAAAAATAAAAAATTTTAATTGATTGCTTTTACGGTTTTTATGGCTGGCAGTTTTGTTGTACAGTCAAATTGGGCATAATTAATATCCAAAGTCATTTCTTTGGCAAGTTTTACTTCTGCTGTCTGTCGAACGTGGTCTGTATAGCAAAAGTGTATTGCGTTAAATTTAAGCGGAGTTCAGTAAGCAGACAGCGCAAGTTTCAATTCACTTACTGGCAGTTATAATTAACTGCGAAATAGAGATAACCATAAACTTTTCTTTTTATAGGTGCCTAAGATTCTATTGCAAAAGATTTTCGGCCATTACGCAGCTAAGTAAGTATGAAATTATGGCTATGCTGTCAGAATATTATAGTGTAAGGACACGCTTATACAACAGGGCAATCCGACAGTCTCGACACTAAACTTCTTAAGCGGACTTTCTATAAGACTTAACGCGCTGCTATAGTTGTCTACAGTCATTGTAAAGTATTGGAAGCTTAACAGTTTGATTTGCTTAGTTTTCCCAAACATAAAAATAATAATAAAAATAATAAAGATCAATTTACAGTGCCAAACTCTGGCGCTGCTCTGCTATGTCAGGCGGCCTTGGCATGTTTTTATAAGGGACATAGCAGTGGCAGCTTGCTTTACTTTATGCAGCCTTTAAACTCATCTGAACTTATTCGCACCTGTTGGCCTTGGCAGCGGCAGCACACTTAGTTAAAAAAAAAAAAATACAAATAGGAAAAAAAAAACTACATGACAAAGTTGTCTACATAGCGAAGGTGTCAGCATGCACACATGGCACATGGCACGTGTGTATGCAGCAGCAGAAAAGGTGACGCACTGCTGTCAGTCGACGTCAGAACGACATCAGCACACACACAAACACACACACATACATACACCGAGACACGGCGCACTCAACGGGAAGTTCGAAGTGCCCGTTGTATCAAGAAGCAATTAAAAAAGTCCACATTAGATGAAGTTCATCCAACTGAACTTAAACCACTGCGAAGCGGCCCAGGATCTGCTCGCTCAAACCATCCTTGAGGAACGAGTGGATCTGGCCATCCTGAGTGAGCCATATAGAGGCTCCAATTCCGACACTTGGTGCACTGACAGAGATGGCAAAGCTGCAATATTGTCGTGCTCGCCGCAACCAACACTACTCGAGGGAGTGAAGTCGGCACACGGCTTTGCTCGGGCAAAAATCCGGAACCTCTGGATCTACAGCTGCTATCTGCCGCCGAGCATCACGCTTGAGCAGTACTGTAGTATAATGGACGAACTGGTACAAGATGCTAGGCTTCATCAACCTGTCCTTATTGCCGGCGATTTTAATGCGTGGGCTACAGAGTGGGGCTGTCCTCGCACTAATGCCAGAGGGCGTTCGCTTCTAGAGGCATTTGCAATACTTGACATTGCGCTCCTGAACGAGGGCACGACGCACACTTTCGCCAGAGCTGGCGCCGGTTCCGTCATCGACCTGACGTTCGTAAGTGCCTCGATTTACAACACGGCCAATTGGAGGGTAAGCGAAATCTACACAGGTAGCGACCATCAGGCGATCCTTGGCAGCGTCTCTCCCCCGGGTCCAGCCCCGGCCAGGTCCCACACCCCATGTGGGTTCAAACCGCAAACTCTGAATCCGGCACTGTTTGAGAGAGCGCTCAATGAGGTCACTCCTCCGACTAACCCTGAGCAGGCGGCGGAAGTCCTAACGCAAACGGTACTTACAGCGTGCAATGCGAGCATGGCCTCTAGGCTACAGTACAGGCGCCACCATCCGCAGGTCTACTGGTGGTCCAGGTCCATTGCGGAGGCGCGTTCAGACTGCTTCCGAGCAAAAAGGCTTGCAACCAGGCGACGCAACAGCGACCCAACCCTAGCCAGGTATTATAGTATTAAACGCAAGGCGCTCAGGGACCTGATCAGGTACACCAAGCGGCAGTGCTACCTGGATCTCATCGATGAGGCGGAACTAGACCCCTGGGGCAAGGCCTATAAACTGGTGGTCAAGAAAACCGGGTCCTGTAGGTCAGCAATCCCGGGTTCCCACGACGATATGCTGCGTATCCTGGAAGTTCTCTTCCCCAAGATCACTGAGGAGAGGGCACCGTCTACAGATGACAGTGCCCGAACAAGTATCCCCGAGGTAACACCGTCAGAAGTCTTGGCCGCTGCCAGGAAAATCAAACTAGGCAAAGCTTCTGGCCCCGATGGCATCCCTAGCAACGCTATCCAGCTAGCGATCAACCTGCGCCCTGAACAGTTTGCGTTGGTCTTCAGCATCTGTCTTCAGTCCGGCACTTTTCCTGCAATATGGAAGCGGCAGAAGCTAGTTCTCATCCCGAAGCCCGGCAAGCCACCTGGGGACCCCTCCTCCTACCGGCCTATCTGCCTGATAGATACGGTTGCAAAAATCTTGGAGAGGATCATTTGCGCCAGATTAGAAGAAGCTGTTACGCTAGCGGGCGGACTTTCGCCGAATCAGTACGGCTTTACCAAGGGGAAGTCAACGCTGGACGCCATCGAACACCTGGCCTGCATTGCCCAGGGGGCTATTGCGGGTACCAGGTGGAAGGGCGGCACCAAGCGCTATTGCTTGGTTGCCACTCTTGATGTGCGCAACGCTTTCAACACGGCCAGGTGGACTCGTATCTTGGATGCACTACGGATGTTGGGCGTTCCCGGATATCTGGTTCGAATCATCGACAGCTACCTCAGTGGGCGTACCCTACTTTTTCAAACTGACGCTGGCACTGGCGAATATACGGTTTCGGCGGGTGTCCCCCAGGGCTCCGTGCTTGGACCCCTGCTCTGGAACGTCATGTACGACGGAATCCTACGGCTGGAACTTCCCAGCAATGCTAACATCATTGGCTTTGCGGACGACGTCGCTGTGGTGGTTGTGGCCAAGCAGTTGGAGGAAGCTGAACGTGTATGCAACGCTACTATAGACAGAGTCTACAAGTGGCTGCACGAGGCTGGCCTCCAACTTGCGGAACACAAGACAGAAGCGCTGCTTATCTCTTCGCGGAAGATAGTCGAAACGGCTAATATCCGGGTCGGTAGCACCATGATAAGCTCCAGCAGAGCTATAAAGTACCTGGGCATAATGCTAGACACAAGGCTATGCTTCAGGGAACATCTCCAGTACGCTAACACCAAGGCAGCGGAAACTACTCGGGCGCTCTCTCGCATTATGCTGAACACGAGAGGCCCTAAGCAAGGGCGCCGACTTCTACTCCAGAGCGTAGTAAAGTCTAGCATCCTCTATGGTGCACCTGTCTGGGCAACTGCAACCAAAACTAGAAGCTACATGCGGGGCCTTGAGGCAACCCACCGCCTCTGCGCCATACGGGTCTGCTCCGCGTTTAGAACGATCTCTGATGTTGCGGCACTGGTCATCGCAGGCATGATACCGAAAAAAAAAAAAAAAAAAAAAACACATACAAACAAAAGCATACATGCTCGCACACGCAAAATTAACACAGATTTTGATTACTAAAAAATACGAGCAGCAGACAGACAGACAGACACCCATACCTGACATGCATGACTAAATACATTTGCTAGCATTTCTATTTTAATTTTGCTCAGCTGTGCAATTAAATTGCGTATACGCACAGTTGAGCTAGCAGAACTTGCTCTATACACAGCTCTGCATTGCAGAATTTACTGCTGTCTGCCGCTTGTCTTGCACAGAAAAGTTTCTAGTGCACTTAATTTAGTTGTTTAGTTAAAAGTGTCAGCGTTGCTTAACTCAAAAAGCGGCAAAATAAATAAACAGCGCTGCTGGGATTTCCGCTACATTTAGGTTTATAAATACCCTGCTGAAATGCTGTGGGATTTTAAGTAACTTAAAAAATAATCTAAGTAAAAAAAAAATAAAATAAAAATGTAAGATTTTTTTTCAGCTTGCAAAACGTCACTTGGAATTTCTTCACAGCTTCTAGCTGCTTTAAAATTTGTCTTACTTAGGCATTGGTAACAGCTTATCGCTATGGCTATGGCCTTGAAAAGCTGCGTGAGCCTGTTTGCAGTTTTTAAACTTGATTGTCGCAGCATAAGCTGCTCCCGTTGCCATACCTACGCTGGCGCAGTTTAATAATATGTTACAGCACAGGATTTCAGCGCCTAACCTGAAGCATATCGCTTGTGCCCCATGCCAGCCTGCAATACACATGTGCCTAAATTTTATTTGTTAATTTTTATTATAGCTTTGATTTGCACTTAAGCGGATTTGTTTGCTAGGATATTAGCATACACATGCATTTGCGTTTATCGCACAATGCGCTTAACTTTGTTTGCTGATGGAAAGGACACGTTTCGTCCTTAAATACGTCTCTGTTACAGCTTAGACACATTGGCAAAACAGACGCAATCGCAGCAGCACAAGGAGTAGCAAATATACACAGGATATACGTCAATTATGACGACGTGTGCCAAAAGTATGCAATGTATTCATAAAAAATAGCGACGCAAATGTCAAAGGCAACATTTGTCGTTTCACCTTTTCTTATGTTTGTGCGTTTTGGCTATTTCTGTTTTTGTGGCCTGCGTAAAAACAATTTCAGCTACTTATGACACCGCAGAGAATTGAACCAGGCACTCGTACGTTCCTTTGGCCTGGTCCTGACATGATTTCGACATAAAAATAATATGCGAGTACTTGTGTGCTCAAGAGTGTGTTTGTGTGTGTGTGTGTGTAGCGTGTATGTAAAATGCGGTCGCATAAATTAGACACAAATTTGCTGTGGTCTGCTTCTCTGCACTGTGCAATACACTGTGAGCTACACTGAGCTGTCACTGTCAACTAGTGCGGCGACACGTGTCTGCGCCCCTGCGTATGCAATACTATTTTTGCGTGCCCACATACTGCTGCAGTGTTGCTTAACGACTTGACGAAATATTTTCCCATTTACATATTTGACTTATTTCATTTTGCTTTTTGTATACTCGCATATATATATATTTTTTTCTCTTTTTGTTGGTCATAACTTTTTCTTATATGCGGTATAGAAAAATTTACAAAGTTATGCAAATATTTTTTTATTTATTTATTTTCTCCGGCACTGACTTGGCATTGCGTGGGGTTGGCTTGGGTTGCTTTGTTATGCGTTACTTTGCTTAGTGCGGCTGATCTTGCTGTTGTTGTTGTCATTCTCTTATTTATTGTAATTTTCCTTATTTGATTACAGATTTCATGTTGTGAAATGAACGTCGCAACAAGGTATTACATGTACGTGCACGCATACTGCATGTGTAACTCCTTGCTACTGACATGAGATGACACGCTGTGCAGCTGCGACTGCCGACGTGTATGTAAGGCTTATGTCGTAAAAAGTTTTTTTTTTTTTAGATTTGTGTCTGTTTTAAACGTGCACATTAAAAAAGCAAATACTTTTTGTTTATTTTCTTTTCTGTTTTTTTTTTTTGTGTGACTGAATTTATTACATGAAGCTTTAAATTTTTCTATTTTTTTTTTTGTGCTTGTGGGATTTGCCTACATTTAAAAGATGTTAAACGAGAAACCCCAGTGAGAAAGGTTTTAAGCTGACATGCTGTAAATTGAATGAGCAAACAGCAGAATGCATGTTATATTATGTCGTACTTTAAGCTTAAGGAAAGTAACTCGCTAAATTTATTAATGCATAAATTATTTCTGCCAATATCCTTTACATGTGTCACATACTTTGAGGCCGTGTTTTTACGCTGCTATTTGCATATGTTTGTTACAACTTATCCAATTGCATCAAAAATATGTTGAAATATGAAGAAATATCTGCTATATTGGAGGCGTGGCTTTGGCCAATTTTCGTTATAACTTATTTTTTCCGGTTTTCCTTATGTATGTAAGAAAACTTTTGAAGTGAACACAACGAAACTTGATTGATTCTCTTCTATTGGGGGTATGTCAATGCCTATTTTCATACCCTGTACCAAAAAATGCTAAAGGGTATATTAAAGTTGTGGAAATATATGTAACGGTCAGAAGGAGGCGTGGCAGTCCCCATAAAGTATATACATTCTTGATCAGCATCGAAAGGCGAGTCAATTCTAGCGAAGACTCTCCCAATCCATAGGCATAACGATTTTTTTTTTTTCGATATTCGACCTATAAGGCTTAGCTGCCATAGGAATGATCGGCCGAAAACCCACATTTAGTAACAAAAACCTTTTTGTTTTTCAAGATATCTTCACCAAATTTTGGATTTAATAGTTCCTGCCAATACCCAAATATATATCTCAATATTACATATATCGGTTTACTAAATCATACAGCTGTCATAGGAACGATCGGCCGAAAAACAATATTTACTGAGAAAAACTTTTTTGTTTTAGATTTGATGATTTTAAGTAATATCCAATCATATTCTTGAATATTATAAATATCGGTTTACTATAGCATATAGCTGCCATAGGAACAATCGGCCGAAAAATGGCTTTTACTAAAACAAAAATTTTTTTTCTTGAAACATCCTTACATAATGAATACAAAATATTAAAGCAACAAAAAATATATTCAGTTTTGTATAGGGTACAGTCGGTTACCCCCGACTATAGCCCTGCCTTTCTAGTTACTAATAAATCTACTTCTTTCTGGCGGCCCCTGCAACAAATCCTATTCTCTGCAAAAAAACAGTTATGCTGAATTTGATGGTTCTCCTTTATGTAGGGTAGGACATGTCAGCGGCTATTATTTAAATTACCATAGACATGATAGTTCTCTTTCGCTTCATAATACTAAAATATACAATAATTTGCAAGTCTATCACAGCATCCTCATAGCAAACCGCACAAGTTAATCGGCATGTTACTGCAGCGGTATTACCTTAATTATAGTAAAAATCATCATATAGTTAGTTTCTCAAGATATTTCACTCATTTTCAAAACAGTTTAACATTTTATATGAGCAATGAATCACAGAACTGTCGTCGCAAAGGATATAGCCTGTAATGTCAACTTTCAAACATATGTTCGTTTGACTTAACCAGCTGCACGATATATGGGTATCAGCAACATCTAGTGAAAAAACCGCATGTACTTTTTAAAACACCCAATATAACAATTTCGAAACTTATACACAATAAAAATTTTACAAAGGACGATTTTCCAATGCTCCAATTAGAGCCCAAAACAAGTAAATTGTAACTAAATTTTCTAACCGAATTTTTTTTTAGAATTCACATCATGATGCTGTATTTCGTTTGCCTACGCCTTCGTTAGTTTAACCTTAAGAGTAACCTTTAACACATTATTACAAACACATGCATTATTTGTATCCGTAAAACCACTGACTGCTTGCCATTCATGACAACTTGAAGTAAGTATGTCGTGTAAATTTTGCATTTAAGAAACTTACACATACATATGCATCTATGCACATATATATGTAGAAAGACGTAAGCTACTCAACGACATTTGCGCAAATTGCGTTTGATATAAAATTGAAACCGCATGCCAGCGGCGCAGTATCCCAAGCAGTTTTACATCTGCTGGCAGACACGATAACACTTAACGCCACCCACTAATTGCGCCGAGGACCTTAGCATCGTCAACTCAGCACTACTTCGCAAGCAATTGAGAGAACCGCAAGGCAACCCTAACATGCCGTTGCATGTACAAAGTTTTCTTCTGTGCAAATTTACTTATAGCATTTGTTTTCTTTTTTTTCTCTTTTTGTCGTCTTGCGTCCATATGAGGCAACACGAGTGAGTACATGCCAAGGCAGTGATAACGATAAAATTGTTACACTGTACTACATGTGAAGTGAGCGTGTTGTGGCCCATTCATGTCGCAAGCCTGCCCGGCTCAGCAGGCAACTCTGTTGAAAAGTGTTCCACTTGCCGACGTCGTCTTTTTCATACGCTGTCAGTTACGTTTCCGCATGAGCAGCCAAGCTCAATAAAGACATCGCTCGAGCGTGTACTCGCTTGTGTCTATGCATGTGTGTGATCCTGGCTTGCATGTGTGTGTGTGTGTGTTTTTTTTTTTTTATGTGTATCTCACAAGTGCTTTTCGCTTTACGCTTTATAAGCAATTGTAAAGAGTTGTTAGTCGCTGCTGCAGGCAACTGTTATTGACCAAAGCTTCGCAGCCATAAGCTGTTCGTCTTTTTGCTCCTGCTGCTGGTCAAATATGAAGTATGTCCTTTATGCTTACTCTTTTTGCCTGCATCAAATCAAGTTAATAACTACGGATACGAACTTTGTACGCTTCATGCACAACTTAAATTAACATAAGTCACAACTTTACACACACACACACATGGGGGCTTTACTGCTGCTTTTTGTATTCTTGGCATTTGTTACGTTGTTAGCTCAACAAAAGACCATTTAACATTTATGTAATGAACTCAAAGATTTTGAAAGATGCTACTCTTGCGCTCATAATTCATATTTGTAGTTACCGCAGCAGGCAGGCATCGGCATTGTTTGCTTTTGCGGTTGTGTCCTTTTTCTAGCATATGCAGGACGCACACTTAACTTACAGTCGCTGCTTGCTTGTTGATTTTGTGCCTGTTGACTACTTTGTTAATTTTATAAGCATGCATCTGTCTATGTGTTTTTTTTTTTTTTTTTTTTTTTATTTCAATAGAATAGATAACAAATAACAATCAAGAAAGGAGGGAAAAGAGTAACCACTACCCGCGGGACCGCCGCTAGGCATTGCTTCGCGGGGTGGCTAGAACGCTAAGATCTGCGCATGGAGTCCGCAGCGCGCAGAGACGTCATAATGTGGGCTGCAAAGCCACAGCCTGCGTCCCAGTTTTGCGTGGATTCTAACATCAGCCCCACTATGTTTTCCGGGTTGAAGTCCTCGCCAAGAGCCAAGCGTAGTTGCCTTCTTGCGGCGGCGAATCTAGGGCATTGGAAGGCGCAATGCTCTGCGTCTTCTATAACTCCGTCGCCGCACGTCGGGCACATGGGGGATTCGTCATGTCCGAACCGATGCAGGTATGCTCTGAAGCACCCATGGGCACTGAGCAGCTGTGTTAGATGAAAGTTCACCTCGCCGTGAGGCCTGCTAATCCATTGAGCAATACTTGGGATCAGCCTGTGTGTCCAGCGACCTTTTGCAGAGAGATCCCAACGCGTTTGCCACTGGTTGAGGCTTTCGCCCCGCAACTCTGCATCAGTTGTGGTGGGTCTCCGGGTATTGTGTTTGGCGTATCGTTCTTTTACCAGAAGGTCGATGGGGACCATTCCTGCAATTACGAGAGCGGCATCGTCAGAAATGGTCCGGAAAGCGCAGCACACTCTTATGGCACATAGGCGATACGTCGACTCCAAGGAACGTCTATATGATTTGGTCCTCATGGCATTGGCCCAAATTTGGGCTCCGTACATTATTATGGACTTCGTCACGCTATGTAGGAGCAGTCTCCTGCCTTGCCTGGGCCCCCTCGTGTTGAGCATGATGCGCGACAGTGCTCTGCACGCCTCTGCTGCTTTGTTATTGGCGTATGTTAGATGCTCTTTGAAGCACAGCCTCGTATCCAGTGTGATACCTAGATATTTTATAGTGCGGGATGAGACGATTGTAGAGCCGCCCACCGTAACTTTGGCCGTTTCCACTTTTTTTCTGCTGGAAATCAATAGAGCCTCAGTTTTTTGTTCCGCTAACTGTAGTCCTGCTCCACACAGCCAGCTGCGCACTCGCTGTATAGCCACGTTGCATATCCCTTCCGCCTCGGCCAGTTCCTTGGCGACCGCTACTATGGCAAGATCGTCAGCAAATCCTAGGATCGTCACGCCGTTTGGCATTTCCAACCTTAGAACCCCATCGTACATTATGTTCCACAGAAGTGGTCCTAGGACGGAGCCTTGGGGAACTCCAGCCGTGACTTCGTATTCTCTTAGGCCATTAGTCGTCTCGTAGGTGAGCATGCGATCGCTCAGGTAGCTAATAATGGTGTCGACTAGATATCCAGGGATGTTTAGCGCCACCAGTGCCTCGACGATGGAATTTCTGTTGGCCGAGTTGAAGGCGTTCCGCACATCTAGGGTCACCACGAGACAATATTTTTTGGTTCCGCCTTTCCAGCGAACCCCTGCTATAGCTGCCTCGGCTGTCTTGACTAGTGTACCCACTGCGTCCAGAGTGGATTTACCCTTGGTGAAGCCAAACTGGTTAGCAGCGAGTCCCCCTGAGCGTAGCACCGCTACCTCGAGGCGTTCGTGGAGGATGTTTTCCAGGACCTTGCCGGCAATGTCTAGCAGGCATATTGGTCGGTAAGAAGCTGGGTCGTCTGGTGGCTTACCTGGTTTTGGCAGGAGGACGAGTTTTTGTTTCTTCCATGTGTCTGGGAAGATTCCGCTCTGAATGCATACGCTGAAAAGCGTCGCAAACACGTCGGGCCGGAGCAGGATAGCCAGCTTGAGCGCGTTTGGGGGAATGGCATCTGGCCCGGAGGCCTTGCCAATTTTTATCTTGCTGGCGGCAGCCAGGACTTCTGGGACCGTCACAACTAAGTCGTCGTGGCTGGAGTCAGTCTGCGTTGCTGTGTGAGCAATCCGCTCTTGCGTTGGGAATAGCGTCGTGATTATTCGCAGCATCTCCTCAGGTGAACCCGGTGCCGCTGGCCTGCACGTCTTAGTTTTCTTGGCTACAAGTTTGTAAGCTTTCCCCAGGGATCACTTTCGGTGTCGTCGATTAATTCCAGGAAGCATGACCTTTTCCGCGCCTTGATCATGTCGTTAAGAATCTTCTTTTTTAGCCTAAGCTGAGTGTCGTAAAATTCCGTCAGATGGGTGGTGTTGTTCCTACCGCGTTGTCTTCTAGCCCGAAAGCAGTCTGCAGCGGCAGCGATTTCGTTGCTCCACCAGTAGACTTGCTTATGATGGAGCCCGTATTGTCGTCTGGATTGCATCTGGCTGAGCAAGCGGAGCGGACTGTTTGCATAACCGCTGCTGCGTGGCTGTTAGGGTCTGTATTCTGCGCCGTGTCATGATCAATGTCGCGAAACACGAACTCGAATCTTGTTGGGTCGAGGGTGTCCGGCTTAAAGCCGCTGCAAGTGTGCTCATTGCGTCGGTCCGAGGGCCGCCCAAGTGGCAAAATGGAACCTAGGATTGCTTGGTGATCGCTCCCCGTATAAGTTTCACTCACCCTCCAGCCGGTCGTGTCAAAAATCGATGCGCTGACGAAAGTCAGGTCAATTATTGAGCTTTGCTCTCCTCTGATGAAGGTGGGCTCGTTTCCAGAGTTAACTAGAGCTATGTCCAACACAGCGAACGCCTCCAGCAAAGTGCGCCCTCTAGCATTGGTACGCGGCGAGCCCCAGTCTACCGCCCAGGCGTTGAAGTCTCCTGCAATGAGGACCGGGTGGTGGTGTCTGGCGTCATCCACCAAGTCGTCGAGGATTGCGCCGTATTCCTCAAGTGTGATGCTCGGCGGTAGGTAGCAACTATAGACCCATAGGCCCCCCAGTCTTGCCCGAACAAAGCCGGAAGCCGATCGTAGGTCGAGTTGCACTTATATGGCGGACATGCCTGTATCGCCGCTTTGCCGTCTAGGTCGGCACACCAGGTGGCGGAATTGTGTCCCCTGTAGGGTTCACTTAGGATGGCTAGCTCCACTCGCTCTTCCAGGATTGACTGGGCGAGCAGATCCTGCGCCGCTTCGCAGTGGTTGAGGTTTAGCTGGATAAACTTCATTTTCTGTTCATTTTACGGATCGCCTCCAGATAGCTTGGGCATTTGGTACCCCCGGTGCTGTGTGCCGTAGACCTCTCTCCCTTCCGGGTGCAGATGATGCAGCAAGGCGAGTTGTTGCAACTTTTCGACATGTGGCCGTTTTGGCCGCATTTGAAGCAAACCCCGTTCAGATTCACTGAGCTGGGGCATGATCTGGACAAGTGCCCGAAGCCAAGGCATTTAAAACATCTTTTTGGTTGTTCCTTCACCCTTATACGGCATACCGCCCAGCCAATTTTGGCTTTCCCGACTTGGGCTAGCTTGGCCGCAGTCTTTGCTGGCAGCCTGACCAAAGCCGCTTGAGTGGCGCCAAAAGTTTTCCTCAAGGTTACTTGTGCATCGGGGGGAATGAGATCGTCGCCTGCGCTGACCTTCAGCGCCGCAATAACCTCATCCGGAGTCGTCATATCGTCTAGATCGCGTATCTCGATTGTGGTGGACTCCATCATGGTTCTGGCGGACCCTTCGCCAAACTTCTTCGAGACTGCATCTTGCAGTTGCGCTGTGGTGGGGTCGTCCGCTTTCACCATCTTGATGAGCAGATCACCCTTATTGGTTTGGCGGAGAGACTTGACACCCTGTCCGAACCCTTGTAGCTCGTTGTCGCGTCTGACTGCCTTGAGCATCTCCGCGAAGGTCCTACTTTCGGTCGCCTTGATTATGATTGCGTCCGACCTAGTAGGTTTTTTCCTGGGCTGCTTTGCGCGGCGCACGGTTTGCCAAGTAGCGCGATCAGTATTCTCGGCAGGCTTGGCAGAGGTTGATGCCTTTGATGAAGTTGGGGCAGGCTGCTCCGTTTGCCCAGCGTTGGCATTAGCACTGGATGACTGGGCTGGTGCCCGTCCGGACTCGGCATTGGTAGGCTAATGTGTCTATGTGTGTGTGTATGTGTGTGTGTTAAGTGCGGCAAATATTCTTTTCTTGTTGCTGCCTTAGGTAAATAACTGCTATGCCTGCATGCTTTTGGGTCGATTGCTTTTTATATCAAACTTACTGCACATTTGCGCCGCGTAGCGTGACACCTGTTCGCCTAACCGCACTGGTGCCTGTGTCTGACGTATGCTTGTGTGCGTGTCAGCGTTTACTTATTTGGCAAACAAAGCGCAGGCAAACAGTTGACAGTTTTATGTATTGTCGCTGCAGCCTACACTCAGCTGTTTTTGTTATCTCATGCTTCTTACTTTTTTTTTTTTTATTTCGCTTTGTTTGCGCCTTTGTTTGCTATTTTTCCCACAAATTTTTATGATTTTATTTTTTTTAACACACTTTATTGCCCCACGTGCATTGTCCTTTTTGACGAACACTTACACATAAAAAGCTTACTTGAGCATGTCGCCACTTTGTAGTTTCTATTTCATTTTTTACGTTTCTGTTTTGTTTTTGTTTGTTAATGCTTTTAGTTAAGTATTTAGTCAGACAATTTGTAATGCAATAAATTTTGTTATCTTTATGGCACAGCCTAAAGGGTGCTTTAAAAACACATTTATCGCATTTAACTACATTTTGGCACATTTAAAGCTTTCGCTTGGCTCTCTGCATAGACACTCAGTAGTCAATGGCAACGGTTTGAAGCGAAGGACCTTTTTTTTTTTTTTTTTTGTTTTTTTTTTCGCAGACGTTGTGGTAGCGCACTACCAAGCAAGAGGACATACGAAACCAGACCTAGTGTCTGTTCCACAGCTACGACCAAATGGTCAACAGCTGCTTTGTCTACTTAACAAATATTTACTTTTAGATTAAAAAATACTAATTACAAAAATTAAACAAACTAAATTAAAATTAATACGACTATTAGTAGTCTAAATTAAAATAAGTATCTAATTCTATGTAATTACATTAAAACTACAAGTAAGAAGAGATTTTAAAGTGTGGGAAGAGGCTATGTTAGAAAATAAATGATAGTTCGAGTTATAAGCCAAACACATAACATTAAAGGGATCATGCAATAGGAAAGATGATCGTGCAGTGTTTAGTCTAAAGGGCAAATAATATCTTGTTGAACGCGAAGGCACGTTAAAGTTTATTTTTCCAAGAAGATAAGGAGAATTGACATTGCCGTTTATCAGGTTATGAAGAAAAAGAATACCTAACACGGATCTCCGACTAGCTAAAGTAGGAAGATTAATCAATTTAAGGCGGGAATAATATGAAGGAAGGCGAATCGCAGAATTCCAGTTTAATCCACGCAACGCAAAAAGCAAAAATTGTTTTTGGACAGATTCAATTCGGTCAGAATATGTTGTGAGTTGGGGATTCCAAACACATAAAGCATATTCTAAAATCGGACGAACCAAAGAAATGAAAAGCTGTTTAGTGTGTAGCGTAT
>JBAMBQ010000100.1:0-15765 GCA_037044495.1 Stegana nigrithorax | reverse complement strand
AAGTTTTTTCCGTTTTCTATAATTGAATCATAAAGTGTTAAGTATGATTGCGAATGATCAGAGAATATATCATACCCACTTAGGATGTTAATTTGGTTCTTAGATATTTTGTGAGTCATGAAGAAATCAATAAGGTCTGGTTTTTTATTTGTATCAGTTGACCAGTATGTTGGGATATAATTTTGCAGTTTGTATCGTTTGCTGCAGTTTGTATCGTGAAGCGTATGATCTTTAGTTGATATTAACCGGGATCCCCATTGAGTATGCTTGGCATTGAAATCACCTCCAATAATAAATCTGTCCTTATATTTGGTTAGCATTTGTTTATATATGTACTTCTGTGGTTATATTGTGTCTGGGAGGGCTATAGACTGCCGATATTAATATTTTTTGATTTTTTTGACATTTTACTGATATGGTGGTTATTTGAAATTCGTCTGTACTTCTTTTTTTCCCCTCGTGATGGTCAAGTTTTCTCCTTACTATAATTGCACTACCTCCCCGTGCATTATTATTAGAATGAGTTGTGTGATGTCATAGCCTTTAGAGCTTATATAAGACTCTTTGGTGAAGTGGGTCTCTGCAATTAGGCATATATCGATATGGTTTGTGTCCAGGATAGCTTGAAGGTCGTGTTTGTGCTTTTATAAGCTGTTTGCATTCCAGAGCATTATGTTAAGTTGTGCAGCCATGTTAACGTTTTTTTGATGTGCTTTGTTCTAAAATATCCAAGCGTTGGGCTAGGGATTTGTTGAAACTTTCTTGCTTTTTAAGTAAAAGGAAGGATATCCTGGAGTGGATCATGGTTGTTGTTGTTGTTGTTGTAACCCTTTGACAACCTCGACTTTCGGGTAGTCGTGACTCCACTTCGTGGGAGGGGTGAGCAACACTTGGCCGATTTGATCGGGTGTTTCCGGGACGTAGACCCGGTTGCTCTTGGAAACATTTAGTTTGGTTGATTTGGGCTGTGAGTTTCGGTTGAACTGTATGTTGGGCTGTGACCAGAGCTTTATTTGGTGATTTATCATTTGGTAAATTTTTTTGTTTTATAGCTTTGTTGCGAAGTTTTTGAAGCTCCACGGCAACCATACACCCTCTATAATTAGCCGGATGGGCTTAACAACAGTTGTAGCATTTAGGTTGTTGTTTTTCAGTTTTGGTACATTTTGCCGTGGAGTAGCTTTCAGTACATTTTACACATCTTGCCTTGCTTTGGACAGTAGTTTTTTGTGTGCCCAAAAGCCTGGCAATTTATGCATTGTGGTATGTTATTTTGTCGTATATGTTCTATGACAGTATATGACCTACATATCTTTTTTATCTCGTAAATTTTTTTTATATCATCTGAGCAGTCAAAAGAAATCTGAAACATGTCTAGGGGCTGTTTTGTCTCCCACTTAAGTTTTTTGTCGACTCCTATTACTTTGAATCCTTGATTCAAGGTAATATTCATTCATACGATCAAGAATCAGGCTTGGATCACATGAGTGGTAGAGTTTTTTGATTATAACTCGAATCGGTTTATTCTGTTTGTTTTCGTATGTATACCATGCAAACTTGGATTTGTTTAACATATCAGTGACAGTGCGATAGTCACGAGGGTTTTTCGTATTAATTTTGTATACCCCATTATTTATAAGTTTCAGAGAAAACTCAGCTTGCATGCTGTTTGGATGTCTCTGTAGAGTTCGTTGTAGTCGTCACGTATATCAGGCAGCATGATTGGCGGAGGCGCTCTGAATTTTTGTGTATTTTGACTATAATTGTAAATATTTATAAAATTCCAAAATGGGGAGTCGGCAACCTAGTTTCAATATTAAATCTTAATTTAAATAATCTATCTAACTATCTTCTATTTACAGGGAATGCTCGAAACGTAGACCAACGGGTCTATTTTAAAGACAAAAAAAAAGCAAATTTTTGTGATTATTTTGCTGCGACATGAGTAATATAATTTTATTAAATTTAATTACATATTACAGAAAAAATTTTCAATGAAATACATTGATAAATAAGCCGATGATGGTGAATCTCCAGAGGCGCCTTGAAAAAAAGTGGATTTGCGGTGAACATTATAACTCGTTACCCGATCATGTTAAACAAAAAACTTGATATGCATTTTAAAGATACTATATTTCTCGAGCTACACAGGAAGAGTTTTTGTGTTTTTTTTCTTTTTTTTTTTGCAGCAAATGAAAAATATGATTTTAGCTAAAAAAAATCACGGTTAATTTGTTATTAAAAAATATAAAAAAATAAAAAAAGAACAATAACTCTTCCTAAGTACCTGGTGATTTATGTAAAAAAGTAATGTTCAAATTTTCAAGAGGATCGGTTCAGTAGATTTTGAGTTCTAATGTTCACGGACTTTAAAAATGACGTTTTCGGGAAAATCTATTTAAAGTTTTTTATACGTTCAGCTCGGGTATCACGGACAGTAGTTTGAAACGCCTTTACTCCGAGTGTTTTAGTCGGATTGACTTAAAATTTGTACACACTATTCTCGACAATATCATTCAGAGAAAAAATAAAAAAAAAAATGCAAAAAAAAAACAAATAATTTTAAACTTACTTTTGCGCCATTTTTCTTCCTTATTTTTATAGTAAAGAAAAAGCATTTGTCAGTTACTTTGAAGGTTACAGTTACTTAACATTTAAAAGAGTTTTTTATAACACTGAAACTTTCATGCTGTGACTGTTTGTGTGAAAATGCCATTCTATACAAGTTTTGTAACTATCACAAATTTGTAACTTTTTTGTGACTGCACCAACATAGACCCGTAAGTAAAACCAAGGCGTTATATGGTTTTGATTGTTACATCCTTTCGACTACCAACTTGAAGTAGTTTATTTAGTTTTTTAATTAAGTAAATGCACACATTTTACATTTTCAAGAGTTTCTATAATAGGTAAAAACGAGTATAGCGATTTTAGAACTTTTCGATACCACTTTTGTAGACAATTTATCTTTTGCCCCAAAATAGGCATCAGTTTCAGTGATTACCTCTTCATTCGAGAAAAATTTCTTACTGGTGAGCATTTTTTTGAGGTCTGCAAACTGCCACTAGTCGCTGGAAGTCAAATCTGGCGAAACGGTGGATGTAGGAGCAATTCGAAGTTCAATTCATGTAGTTTTCCCATTGTTTTGATTGACTTGTGACATGTCAACAGTGAGCAAACGCGGCAACCATTTTGCACACAGCTCTATCATCTGGAAATTATCAGTCAATATACGGTGTATAGCACTTTTTGAAATGCCTATAGTTTACGCACATTTAGTCGGCGATATTCCCTTTTGTGGATTTTCTTAACCGTTTCTAGTGTTCCCAGCTCATTTTGACGTCCACTGCGTTCTGCATCATCGGTGTCTCTATGACCACGTTTGAAGTCAGAAAACCAATGTTTTATTGTTGTGTCTGATGGAGCGGAGTACTTATAATACTTTTCAAGCCATTGCTTCGCTTGAACGATATTTTTTCTCATCAAAAAGCAGTGTAAAATTAAAGTACGAAATTGTTTTTGATCCATTGTTTTGAAAATCACAAAAGTAGTGTCACTCTTCGCACAAAAACTCACAAACTTCTGAGTGGATTATCATTAAATTTTAATAGCTTTCTTTTGAAGGTTAGGTCTAACTAAAAGAGCCATCTATGTGTCAGACTACGAACTTTTCACCCCACCTGTTATTTAAAAAATCAAAACAAATTTTATATATTACAAAGTATAAATAATAAGAAATTAATGAACTGGATTGCGATTGCAAAATAGATATAATATTTTCAGATGGGTAATTAGTCCGATACATACAGTTATATATGCGCATAAACTAACAAAATATGCAAAATTATCACATTTGTGAAGTTCACAAAGACTGCAAACATGTTGCGTAATTAAATATTTATGTTTCTTGGTAAATTTTCGTTTACGAATTTATTGATTTCTCCACTCTTTCAAGAGTGTATGGAGCTACTTACACGGAATCGAGTAGTCAAGTGTCCACTAGATATCTATTTTTGTAATAATGGGCAGTATAATATCTGCTGGGTCCGCTAGCTTTGATCAAATAAGCAAATAATATTATGGGTTGTGCATTTGTACACATGATTAATTTGCCACTTCATATAGCATTGCACGATTACTAAGAATGTTACGGTTAAATCGTCACTAATTTGTTGATACATACAAAGATTTATATTTAACCTGTTAGTATGTGTACTTATGTATATAACAACCGGTGATAAGAAAAATTCTAAAATAAAACTAATACTTTAGCGACAACATCAAAATCAAAACCATGGTCAACAACAAATCACTCGGACCCATAGATCGGTAAGAGTTGCTTTTTAGACTGTTGTGTATAAAAAATAAAGAATTGTGGTTGCCGTTTTTAATAAGTTTCGGGCTTTTATTTGTATGTTTTATTTTGTAATATCTTTCGTACAACTATGACTTGCATATGGACTTTCAGATATATTTATTTACTTAAACGTTAATGGTTACGATTAGCGATAACTTCAATTAATCATGGCTACACCTCAACCGTTTTGTGAAACGATTTATAGAAACCGAAAAAAAAAACAAACTAAAAAAAATGATTGGCTCTAAAATAAATACACTGTAAAAAAAGTAGACATTCTACAAAACATACACACAAATATATATTTACAATATTATACGATTGCTTCCAATAGTTATGGTACTTTGACCGGTAGAAATAGGCGTGGATCACCGATTTTCGGGCTTAGACGCACAACCACCTGGTCATCGCCGTCGCCTACTTCAAGAAATGAATTCCAATCGGCCAAAAAATAAAAACCGTTCTTCTTTTTTGGCGGTAATGGTTCCTGTGTATTCGGATTGGGACCAAAAGAGTCCTCCAGATCGGCCAGTGAGCCATTACGTGACTCTTCGGTTGCACTATCATCGGGCTCGATCGTTGATGTTGTTATTATTGCAACCGGCGTTGACATTGCGCTGCCACCGTCGGTGACACTGTCGTTATTACTGTTATTAAAGTGGATGCTGTCATTATCCAAGGCCAGATCAAGATTAATGCGTTTGGGGGCCTGAGTTGTCGTCTCCTCCGCTAAGGTTGCCGAGGTGCCACTCGCTTCGATTTCAATTTGCCTGCGGTCTTTATTTGTTGTTTCGGTGGCAATATTCGCTTGGTTAAGGCTTGTTAAATATGCGGCATCATGCTGCATCTGTTGGTTGACACTGGCGTTAAGATTTTGCCATTCCTTTAGGTTACTTATCAATCGCTGCAGCTGGCTAATGTCTTCGCCTAGCGCGACTGTGTCCTGTAGCACTTGTTGCGGTTCGGGCGTTACGATTTGCACAGCTGATGGTGGTACTGCTGCCGATATGTTATCAATCTGACCAGGTGGCATTGCCAACTGATAATTGATTTCACTAAACATGGCTATGAGATCGCCAGCGTCATCGGCCGGCAACATATCATCATCGGTAACATTTTCATCGCTCCTACGCCGAAAGCCAAGTGTTTGCTCCGTGGAGACGCCAATTTTATTAGCAGCACGCTTAATGGCTGCTTCGATAATCTTTGTGGCACTGAAGACAGGCAACTCGATGGTACTCTCTGTGGTGGGTTTGGGTTCGCGTGGCATTAGAGGTTTGGTTGTGGTCAAAGAGAAAACCGCTGGCGATGAGGAGTCTACGGCACCGCTTACCGTCGTCTGTGTAATGCTGTTTTCCGTTTGTCTGATCTTGGTTGGTGCCATGTCTTCACTTATGAGTATATCACTCGTCGTTGTCCTTATGGACGCGGTGGTTGTTGTTGACGTGGTTTTTGGGGTTGTGGTTTTTACTATCGTGCTCAGGGCCAGTTTAGATTCGAGCTGTTGCGAGAGCTCATTGGGCAGCGCTACGCCGAGTTTCCTTAACTCTTCTGCATTGTACAAAAGTTTCTGCAACTCTTCAAGATCCTTTTGATTCTTGGGTATATTGAACTGCGGTGGTTTTTTGGTGGCCACAAAACGTGGGGGTTCTTTCGTTACGGAGATCGTTGCCATTGCTGATGCTGGCTTCGACTTCTGTGGCTGCATACCCTGATAGCTGATCCGCTCGTTATCCTTCAGACTGCTAAAGAGCTGGTGATACTGTTCGAAATCCTTGTTTGGCACGGAATATTGTGGATTGGCTGGTTGCGACAGAGCCAACTCGCGCAGCTCTTCGCTTGACGTTTGCTCGGAAAGACCGCTGGCCTTTTTGTGAGTATGTGTGTGTGAATTCATATGGCCGCTATTGTACACAGGCAAGGCCAGCTGCAGTTCAGTCAGCTCCATCTGATCTTGCTTTTGTACATTTGTTAGCTCGGTTGCCGGCATGGCATATACAATTTGTGCTCCATTCAGACTTTTCACGTTTTGTGTGCGAATGGAGGCGGCAGTAACGAGATTTGGTGCTACTGTGGATATTCTTTTGCCTTCCTTGTCGTTAAGCGTAATCTTGACGCGTTCTAATTCTTGCACCTTGTTCAGGAGTTTCTGCAGCTGAACATAGTCACTAGGATTGACATGTTGCATATTAGCGCCGCTGCCCGTGTCATTTGTAAGCTCAAAGATGCGAGTCACTAGGTCATCAGAGCCTTTGTCCGCGCTTGCTGTTTGTTGGGATGATCGTATTTGTGAATGTGTGTGCGTTTGTGGCTGGCGCTTGGCCGTTGTTGCCGCCGTGGAGATTTCGATGCCGTAATTGTGTTGCGCTGTGGTCAGTTGTTGGTAAAGTTGCTGTAACTGAGCAAAATCATTGGTGGGCAGTCGGAAGTCTTGTGACGAAGTGCGCGCCGGTGTATGAACATTGCGCACGGTGTATCCTAGGTAGCCAGGAGAAACGGTTGTCGCTTCAGCGCCCATGCCACTCGGCTGGCTATTTAACTGCTCCAATTGCTGAACGCGATTGATGAGTGCCTCGAACTGCGCGTGATCCACTTGGGCTTTCGTATTTGTTACACTACCAATGCGTTGCAACAGATCGGTTTCTGGTTTGCTGGTTATAGTGTGGCTTGTGCTGGCTAACGCTGCTACAGAAGGGGTAGTGACGTGGTCTAATTGCGCCAAATATACTGGTAGTTCGGCAATGTCCAGACGAGGTCTTTTGGTGGTAGTCGTCGACGTTTTCGGGCTGCTGGTGCTGCTAGATTTGGCAGCCTCTTTAGTGTTGCGCGCCTGATCGTAGAGCCTTTCCAACTCACGCTCATCGCTAAGCAGTCGCTGTAGCTGTTGGAGCTCATTGGCGGCCAAGCTGTCAGCCAGACCACGCCCTAGACCTAAACCCTGATAAGGACGCTTCGTAGTCGAAGTTACTGCCATTTTTGTTGGGGTGAGTAATTTGCGCACCGCATTTTCTTTCTCCAACTTTTGAAGTTGATTTAGTATGAGTTGAAGATCCTGTGCATCTTTGGTGTTCATCGCCGTAGCAGGTTGCGGCTGACTGAAGAGGTTTGTCAGGGACAGCGTTTGCGTTGATGCAGCCTGTAGTGATGGGAGTGACGGGGACGATGTTGTGGTAATTTGCATTGTTGTTGTTGGCATTGGGGCTGGCACTGTCGTCTTGAGCACATTATCTGGGCTGATCTTGAGACGCTCGAGCTCATGCAGGTTCTCTAATAGTTTCGCCAGTTGATCTGTATTGCTTGCGACTTGTTGGTGATTGCCCGAGGCCGCAAAATTATTCTCAATGTTTGGATCGATACGTCGTCTTGGCTTTTTAGGTTCGATCAGGAGTGGTGCGCCGTTGCTTATTAGACTAGCAATGGGTACTGGCGTCGTAACTAGTAGTGGTAACGTCGTAGTAGTTGAGTTTGTTGCTGTAGTTATCGGTGTGATGCTTGGTGTAGTGGCACGCTTGGGCGTTTTCGTTTGTAAGCTCTCCAACTTCTGGAGATTCACTAAAAGCTTCACCAATTCTAAGTTGTTGGTGTCACCACGCTGAGCGTTGGGCACCTTTGTCATCGAGATTTCCGATTCTCCAATAGCCGGCTCTTCTTTAGTGGCGAGATTTTGGGTCTGAATTGGATTTTTTTTTATGGCTTTGCTGCTTTTTTTTACAATTCCGAAGCGCGTGAGGTACCCCTCAACTTCGGGTTTTACACGCAACTCCTCTCCAATGTTTAACGGCTTAAAGTTCGTGTAGGCATCAGGCTTGATCTGCGCACTTCGCACATCTGCAAGGCTGGCCGTATGTGGCACGTAGCTGGATATGACTGGTTTTGGTGCGCTTTCCGCAGGATAAACGTCATCAATTCTAGATACATATCGATTACGCGTCTGGCCAACAATACCGAGACTCTCGAGTATGTCGGCCACTGGTTTCACAGTTGTGGTAGGTGTGGCGAGTGGTTTAGGCTTACGTAAAAACTCGGTGTTCTTGGCATTATAATGCGAGCTAAAGCGTTGCCCCGCTACTGGTGGCTTAGTTGTAGTCGAATCGTGATTGGCAACTGCTCCCCCTACATAGTCATACGCATATGGTAGCTTGGACACCAGTTGGAATTCCATGCTTGGTTTGAGTAACGACGGCGTCGTTTGGTACATGACTAGTGGTGATTGTGGATGATAGGTAGTTGGATTCGGTACATGTAATTGATTCTTGAGCAGGTATGTGGGCTTGTAAGTTGTAGCATCTACATTCGACTGTAATATGCTGACGGTGTGTGGTGCGGAACTGGGATCAGGTGTAAGAAACCTTATGGGTTCGGGTGGGGTGTAGCCATCAATAACTTTTGTTACGGGCGGTCGCGTGTAGAGCTCCTAATGGACAACATAAAAGCGGGAAGTCCATATTATTACATTTGAACAATATGCTTACCTGTAGATTCTCTTCGGCGTTGTTGTCGGTATTGAAGGGTAGCACCAACATAAGGGCACGCATACTATCTGCACGACTTAAGTCGCCCGCCTCGATACTCTTCTCGTACTCTTCGCGTGTCACCTTTTCGTAAAGTTCCTCTATTTCGCCACTATTTGATAGATTTGTTAGTTATATAATAGTTATTGGTGTGCCAGTCTGAAAGCGCACTTACCGAGTCAAACGTGGTAGAGCAGGATCATTGGCCAGTATCTTTTGGACCTCATCTATAGTTTGCTCCAATTGGGGTGGCTGAATGAATGATTTATCAAGTTGTTCTACATAATTAGTTTTATGTTGCGGTTGATTAATGTTCGGAAGGGCACAAGCTTGCTTTACAAGCGTGGCAAGAACCAGAAATATTGTCATGAACCGTTTCGTGCGCCGCTGCATCATGTTGTTACGTAGAGTTTGAATTGTGTAGAGCTGCAATAAAGCGAGTGTTTTAAATGATTTGCATAATTTGTTTGTCTCATTGAAATACAAAATTGCCACAAATGCGTACGAATTATATTCTGAACACTTAAACCTATGTATAAACTATGATTTGTATGTTATAAAATGACTAATTATGAAAAAGTGTGTTGTATAAATGACGAGAAAAATTACGTTTTTGCGTTTTGACACTGCAACAATAGCATAGATTCTGCGCAGTAGCTCTCAAATTTAAAATCAAACTTGGTCTTTATGATTGCGGTGCTTAACAGAGTAACATTTTTTAGATAATTACAAATCATGATTAAGTGCTGCTTGGTATAATAAACTAAGAAAATCCCATTTCCTTCTAATGAATACAGCCTAGAAGATCAATAAGTTGCCTTAAATTTACATGTCAGCAGCTTAATAGCACTGGCATAGTTTGAATTTTAAATCAATCGGAATAAAAATGCAAATATAGGAAATAAAAACATAAAGAAACTAGTTTACTAATTAATCTAAATTCTAAAGAAGAAGCTACATTAGAAAAGAACAACTATCAAAATGATGTCCTATGAGGAATTAAAATATAAATACCTTATCAAATGGGATGAATATAAGGACATCTATATCACCGACATAACGGAGAAGTAAATTTACACGACCACATTTGCACATGCGTTGCTAACGCTCTATCACCACAGATCCTTCGAACTGGTGCTTGACTTTGTTTTCAACGCGATCTACATGGACAATCATGTCTATGACGTGCTTGGCGTCTGGGAAGAGGAGGGTGGCACAGAGATGTTCAAGCGATATTTGCGGCACATCATACGCAATGAGTGTTCCGTGATGGCCATTAGCAAAGATCGCTTGAATTTGTTTGGAGTTGGCCTTATGTTGCGCACCACCCACGAATGGCGTTCATGGTGAGTATCGCACATTGAATTTGCCTCCAAAATAGGGCGCATTTAACATTTCTATGGTATACCTCGCTTCAGGTCAAATATGCAGAATATAACGAATAGCAAGGGTATCTTCAACGAAGTCATCAATATGCATCGTTTGTTACACACAAAGGCAACGCGCAAAAAGGGTCTCTTCGACAATGAGTATGACGCTATGGTCTTGCATCAGGTGATCGTGGAGAATAAACTAAGTAAGGATATGGATTTTATGGCAAAATTTTTTGCGGCATTCGGCGAATCTTCGCGGCATATGCAGATGACGCGCCTCACATATATTGGCATGAGTCAGACCGATCAGAAACTGCTACGCGCCATGCGTTGGAATGATATCGCGCGCATCATCTATTCAATCTACATGATAGGCAAGGAGCGATTGTTCGATTGCTTGCGAACTGCTGGCGAATTAAATGCCGTTATCTTTGAGCATGATTTGCAGCCATTAGTTCCGTATCTTGAAATGCCAGGCTACGACGATGTACATAAGCCAAAGGCGAAGAAACGCAGATTTTAGTTGGCTTTAAATTTAAATTATGAAATGAATTAAAAAAGCATTACATAAGTCTAATGGTGTCCAAGGTACAAACATCGATTCATTTCTCACTTCGCACTGATACATACTTAAAATTCTGAAAGTCTGTAAAACTTTTTATTAGTCGTTTTTTATGTGTCGGGCGTAACCGACTATAGAAATCCCAGTACCCAATCCAAAACTACATATATTTTTTTGTTGCTTTAATATTTTGTTATCATTACCTAGGGATATCTCAAGAAAAACCAATTTTTTTTAATAAAAGCCATTTTTCGGACGATCGTTTCTATGGCAGCTATAAGTTATAGTAAACCGATATTTATAATATTCGGGAATATGATTGGATATTACTCAAAATCATTTAGTCTAAAATTTGCTAATGATATCGTAATAAACAAAAAAGTTTTTCTCAGTAAATGTTGTTTTTCGAACGACCGTTCCTTTGACAGCTATATGATATGGGAAGCCGATATATATAATATTGAGATATGGAGTTGGTCATTAGCTTAAACTTTTAAATCAAAAATTTGGTGAAGATATCTTGAAAAACAAAAGGGGTTTTGTTACTTAATGTAGGTTTTCACCCGATCGTTCCTATGATAGCTATATATTATAGGACGAATATCGAAAAAAAAAATATGCTTAAGGATTGGGAGAGTCTTCTTGCAAAATTTGGTGGTTGTAGACCTTACCGTTTCCGAGATCCGTTTGTTCATACAGACGAACGGACAAACGGACATGGCTAGATCGACTCGCCATTCGATACTGATCAAGAATATATATACTTTATGGGGTCTGCAACGCCTCCTTCTGACCGTTACATACATTTGCACAACTTTAATATACCCTTTACCATTTTTTGGTACAGGGTATAAAAAAACGAATTTAATTAGGCCAGAAGTGACAATGAAAATGCAGAAGTGTTTGCAGTTTTTCTTCCTGATATATTTGCTCAAAACATGAAAACCATTGTTCGGATATGCCACCAACGACAGCACTTAGGGCCATAGAAATCATCAACAAAAACTTGAGACTGGAAAAAGCACCGGGCTTTGACCTGATAACAACCGAACTGTTTTGACAGCTGTCATTACTAAGCATAACAAATTTATTATTTGGGTCAATAATAAATGCTGTCCATCGATTTGGAGGGTTTCGGACTTTATCACTATTCCGAAACCGGGCAAACCCCGGTCTTATGTCTAAAATCTTTGGAAAAAATCCTTAGGGAGCGATTAACACCAATAATTGATAGGACAAAGATTCGGACAAAGCAATAAACAATCGACCAAGTCCATCGAATCTCCTAAATCCTGACTATCTATAATAGCATTGCAGACACGTTCAGCCTCCTCAAACTGTTTGGGTACTGCCACAATGCGACGCCGTCAGTGAAACCGAAGATTGTTGCGCGTGGGGGCAAATCCTACCCAAAGATTCCATCGTTCATGATATTTCAAAGAAGTGGACCGAGCGCAAAACCCTGAGGGACACCGGCCTATACAACATATTCATCAAGGATTCGTGCCCCCTTCACCTTGTTGAAGGCGTTGCGCACATTGAGGGTGGCAACTAATGATATTTATGCGTTTATCGAAAGAAGAAATTAGTAATTAAGTAAAAAAAACTAAACAAAATAAATAAGCATCGATAATTGTTTTAAAATAACAAATTTATATTACAGACATTTTGGTTACATTTAATCTTTTGGAAAAGAAGTGTTTTTTCATTTTTGGAAAAATATTCAATCTAATTTAAGTGCAAGTAAAAAGATGCTTTTGAATATTTTCATATGTCCAGATTTGAATACATGCACAAATTGATTAAAACAAAAAAATGGAATACCAACTCAAAAATTAGTACATTTATTCCTTTCGGGGTAAAAACATAGTATCATTGAATAAAGTCTTTGAGGAATTGAGATATGTCGTAAGAAATTGAGAGGCATTTAGAAAAACGGAAAACCTTATCATATATCATCACTCTGTTGGTGAGTGAGTGAATTAAAGGAATACCTACCTACAGAAACAAATTACAAGCAATTATCAAATTCCAATTGATGCCTTGTTAAAATTTCAATTACATTATACAGCTAATATAACTAATATAGCCATTTCTTTGATATTCCATGCAAAAAACATTACCACAAATCATGGTGTAATAAATAGAAGGTGACTCCAAGGTGTAACAGAAATCGGAGCACTCTTATTATAGGTATGTTGCGTTCTCATTAGAGCGCCGCAGATTGAGAAATTGCTTTTTTGTCTGTGTTTGTCCACTCTTTTGTGGATTATTAAAAAACTTAAGTTAAAATTTCAAACCTTACAAAATCGTTCATTCAATGCACATCACAACGCGTTCGCTTCACTTATCAAAAATCGAAAGACTGATACTACTTGACATATGATCGCCTTTTTTTTGCACATATTTGCACGGCGAAAAAACAGCAAAAGAATTAATGTGAAAGGAAAAACGAAAAATAGTTAACAGAAAATGCTTTTTTGCCGCGCAGGGCAAGAAAGAGAATTATTAAATGCATTATAATTTGCTTCGCAGGGCATAGCAAAGAAAGAGAAGATAAATAGATAAAAATAAAAGTAAAAGAGAATTATGACTGCTACTTCAAACATCCTCCCCCCTTTGAAGGAACCGAGCCATCAACAGTGTCATTAACAGGAAGTACGCACAGCTTCTTGACTGCCCGTCGAGTGGTGCCAGATGGCGTGCGCAGAATAGCGACACGAACCACGCCGTCATATCCAGATATGAGTTCTATACACTTGCTAGCGGCCACTTCAGTGGCGGTAGGCATTCGTCTTTGATACACACGATGTCGTTGACTTGAATGTTGGGTTGAGGAGTGCGCTAAGTAAGAGTAAGATAGTCGTTACTCCATCGCTTCCAGAAGACCTGCTGCAGGTAGATAGCACGTTGCCAATGGTCAAGCTGATTGTAGTTGAGCGAGGTAATATCAGGTTTGGTCTGCTGTGTAAGAGGACCGCCAATGAGGAAATGACCAGGAGTTAGAACATCGAGGTCATTAGGATTTTCTGAAAGCGGTACGAGTAGACGTGAATTGATTATCGCAGATATTTGACAGATTAAGGTGCGCAGCTCATCGAAACCAAGAAGAGATGACCCAACGGCGCGATAAAAATGATGCTTGGCCATCTTCACCGCAGATTCCCATAAGCCGCCGAAGTGTGGTGAGCGAGGCGGTATAAATTTCTAATCGAAACCTTCACTGAGGCAGTATGCATTAATTTCGCTGCGATTTTTCTGACTGAACCGTTCTTGGTTCCTGTAAATTGAGTAGCGTTGTCCGACCAAATGCATTGTGCCTTTCCTCACGTAGCGACGAAGCATTTTACAGCGTCAAGGAAGTCAGTTGATCAATCTTTAACTAATTCCATCCATATGGCCTTTGTTGCAAATATAAACACGCTGAAATAGCATTTTTGCGGAGCATTCTTGCGTGTTTCGGGGTTGTAATAGAACGGGCCGCAGTAATCCACACCAGTAACTGAAAACACACGGGAAGCCTGGATGCGATCCTTTGACAAAGAAGCCATGATGTGCTTAACAAAGCGAGGCTTCGATCGATGGCAAATTATACATTTATGCAAGGCTTGTGCAACAATTTTTCTGCCTCTTATGGGCCAGTATTGCAATCAAATTGATGCTAGCAAGGACTGTGGTCCTGCATGTAGAAGTTTACGATGAATGTTAAAGGATGGTTTTTTGGTAGAATAATCGGGTGACAATCTTCAAAGCTAAGTGCAGATTTTTTAAGACGACCGCCTACATGAATGAGTCCTTCTGCGTCTAAAAAAGGGGATAATGATGTCAGGCTGTTCGACGAATCGATACATTTGATTGCCAATAAAGATTTGTAATCCTGTCAAAGACTTGCCCTTTGGACGATATAAATTAACAAACGTGTGCCACGCAGAATGTTTTCCGATGTAAGTGACGACTAATTTATTATTTATTATTTGTGTACGTAGCCAAACATGCGCTGCATCATTGAAAAAGAATTTATTAATTTAAATTCGAGTGATGAATCTGCACGAACAGACTAATACTTTTTGCCGAACTTCTGGCAAATAAGGCCAACCACTCCTTGATCCTTTCAAGAAGACGGGGCCATTGAATTGAATAATTCAGTTGGTGAAGCTTCTTTTGACAAAATATCAGCTGGGTTAATTGCAGAAGGTATGTAATGCCACTGCATTGCACTAATGAGTTGCTGAATAGCGCAGACACGACTTGCGACGAATACATTAAATTTTGAAGATTCTTTTTGCTGCCAGGATAAAACAACCGAGGAGCCAGATCAATTATGAAATGGGCAATCAAAAATTTTTTATTTGACGATTTCGTTCAATAGCTGAGCTAGCAACGCAGCAGCACACAGTTCTATTTTGGGTACAGTAAGAGTCTTTAGTGGTGCGACGCATGACTTTGAACATAGTAATTGAACATTAACCGTGTCATTCTTGCAGGACCGAATGTAAATACATGTACTGTATATGTGCGTCGCAAAAAGCGTGTATTTAAAGTGCTGCATCTGTTTGTAAAACAAAGCGGGTAAATGCTGCTGCAGCATTTTTAAAATCAATGCACAGTGCTGACCAAGCTGTATCTAGTGATAGTGGTAGGCTTTCATCCAATTTGTTTCTCCACATGTCTTGCAGAACGATTTTTTCTCTGGTTAATGCTGGATCCATGAGTCCAAGTGGATCATAAAATCGGGCAGTTGTTGCCAATACGGACCGCGTAGTATGCTTGCCAGCGTTGATTTGCGGGGTGAAAGAGAATAGAAAAATGTCTTTAATTGAATCCCAAACAAGACCAAGTGCCTTTGTTACGTTGCTACCGTCGTCAAATTTGAGAAGAGATTCCCTTTTGGTGACTTGAATGCCATTATGTATGTCAGAACTATTTGAGCACCATTTTCTAAATTTAAAATTTCCTAAGGCA
>JBAMBQ010000090.1:0-45162 GCA_037044495.1 Stegana nigrithorax | reverse complement strand
TTGTTTATATACAAAAATTACTTCAACTTCCAAACATATGATAGTGCTGTGCGGCGTAAAAATTTCGAAAATACCAAATCGGTGTTAGGTTATATGAGAGTGTATTGGTCGGCCCGACAGGGTTTCATGAAAGGGCAGACCAGATGACTTCATTATAATAATATTATAATGAAATGAAAGTTTAGATACTTTAAATTGACAAAAATTATACTGAGATCATAACTACTTGCAACTTACAAAATTTTTTAAGTATTATAGGTTTACACATCTCCCGTGTGATCCGACTCACATTGGTTGTTTTTTTTTTTTTTTGTTTATTAAGATATCGTTACCAAATTTTGGATTTGATTATTGTAAGTAATATCCAATCATATTCCTGAATATGATAAATATCGGTTTATTATAACATATAGCTGCCATAGGAACGATCAGCAGAAAAGGGATTTTGCTATAAAAAAAAATTCTTTTTTTATTCTTGAGATATCCTTACATAATGAATACAAAATATTGAAGCAACAAAAAAAATTTTTCAGTTTCGGATTGGGTACAGGGTTTTCTGTAGTCGGTTGCGCCCGACTATAATTCTGCCTTCCTAGTTTTTTCTTTATCTTTTATATAGTGTGTCTTTGGCGTTAACGCGATTACAATATTTTTGAGTACTCTATTTCCCATATTTTTAAAATCTTCTGCCATGGTATAATTGAACAATCTCACTCCTAAGGACAGTTGTAATTTAGTGAATCCTAAATTCCGACTGCTTTTGTCAGTCTCTCGAATAATTGTCTTAAGTCAATTTTCTCAAAAACGATTAGGTCGCTAATATCAATATAGTTAAAATTCTTTTTCCTTTTGAACATTAAATTCGGAGGATTTAGAATGAGCTCGACTTGTCGTTTTACTTTATTTTCATATAGCGCTTCAAATATTATGGGATTTTCATTTTTTGACACTTGTTATACTCATTTTCGGAAGATGTATTTTAAATTGTATATTTACATGAGCTAAATACATCTTTAATTCTTTAGCATATGATTTTCTGATCAACCTAGTGTGGGCAGGTGATAAACCTGCAAAGGCCATTGTCATCATTCGTTGGAATGAGTTTGGTGCTATTTTGAAGCCGTTAAGCAATCTCTTGAATCTATATGTACCATTGTCTGCAGTGAGTGACGTAATGTTTCTAGAACTTTCTTCAACTTCTATTTGGTGAAAACCAAAAATAACGTGTAGACACGAAAAATATTTTGCTCTACCAAGTTGATCTAATATGTCGTCTATTGTGGGTAAAGGGAATTTGTCAGCAATTAGTTTTTGATGTGTAAACATCTTTACGCTCAGGGGGTAAAATTCTTAGTCCACTAACACAAAGAAACACAGATGCATTTCTTACGCTCCATATGTGTTGGTGCGAAAATGTGGCTGACAGGGTTGCAAGATCGTCCGAGAAAACCAGAATTGCCTAATCAAACCGAGAGGGTTGCATGAAAGGGCAGACCAGATGACTTCATTGCGTAATAATTACAAGGTGATGCCAACTTTTGACACTAATCGGACCACTCTCATTAAAAGGCCGCATTTTCTGGGTGTGACATAATCAACAATTAGTGTATTTTTGGAGGTGAAATAAGTGTTGAACACAAAGAGAGAAAATGTAGTGAAATAGCAAAACTAGTGTTATGAATTGGATTAATATAAATGTTAACGTAAAAGTTCCACACATTTCGTCAATTTGATGGCGCGGAAATCCTTTTAAAAACAAAATATTCACAAAAACTCGTATATGCAGTAATTTTTCAATTAATTATCTTATTTCTTTGTATACAAAAATAACTTAATTAAAAATTTAGAAAATACCAAATCGGTGTTAGGTTATATGTGAGTGTATTGGTTGGCCCGACAGGGTTTCATGAAAGGGCAGACCAGATGACTTCATTATAATAATATTATAATGAAATGAAAGTTTAGATACTTTAAATTGACAAAAATTATACTTAGATCATAACTACTTGCAACTTACAAAATTTTTTAAGTATTATAGGTTTACACATCTCCCGTGTGATCCGACTCACATTGGTTGTTTTTTTTTTGTTTATTAAGATATCGTTACCAAGTTTTGGATTTGATTATTGTAAGTAATATCCAATCATATTCCTGAATATGATAAATATTGGTTTATTATAACATATAGCTGCCATAGGAACGATCAGCAGAAAAGGGATTTTGCTATAAAAAAAATTCTTTTTTATTCTTGAAATATCCTTACATAATGAATACAAAATATTGAAGCAACAAAAAAAAATTTTCAGTTTCTGATTGGGTACAGGGTTTTCTATAGTCGGTTGCGCCCGACTATAATTCTGCCTTCCTAGTTTTTTCTTTATCTTTTATATAGTGTGTCTTTGGCGTTAACGCGATTACAATATTTTTGAGTACTCTATTTCCCATATTTTTAAAATCTTCTGCCATGGTATAATTGAACAATCTCACTCCTAAGGACAGTTGTAATTTAGTGAATCCTAAATTGCCGACTGCTTTTGTCAGTCTCTCGAATAATTGTCTTAAGTCAATTTTCTCAAAAACGATTAGGTCGCTAATATCAATATAGTTAAAAATTCTTTTTCCTTTCTTAAACATTAAATTCGGAGGATTTAGAATGAGCTCGACTTGTCGTTTTACTTTATTTTCATATAGCGCTTCAAATATTATGGGATTTTCATTTTTTGACACTTGTTATAATCATTTTCGGAAGATGTATTTTAAATTGTATATTCTAGATTCTTTAGCATATGATTTTCTGATCAACCTAGTGTGGGCAGGTGATAAACCTGCAAAGGCCATTGTCATCATTCGTTGGAATGAGTTTGGTGCTATTTTTAAGCCGTTAAGCAATCTCTTGAATCTATATGTACCATTGTCTGCAGTGAGTGACTTAATGTTTCTAGAACTTTCTTCAACTTCTATTTGGTGAAAACCAAAAATAACGTGTAGACACGAAAAATATTTTGCTCTACCAAGTTGATCTAATATGTCGTCTATTGTGGGTAAAGAGAATTTGTCAGCAATTAGTTTTTGATGTGTAAACATCTTTACGCTCAGGGGGTAAAATTCTTAGTCCACTAACACAAAGAAACACAGATGCATTTCTTACGCTCCATATGTGTTGGTGCGAAAATGTGGCTGACAGGGTTGCAAGATCGTCCGAGAAAACCAGAATTGCCTAATCAAACCGAGAGGGTTGCATGAAAGGGCAGACCAGATGACTTCATTGCGTAATAATTACAAGGTGATGCCAACTTTTGACACTAATCGGACCACTCTCATTAAAAGGCCGCATTTTCTGGGTGTGACATAATCAACAATTAGTGTATTTTTGGAGGTGAAATAAGTGTTGAACACAAAGAGAGAAAATGTAGTGAAATAGCAAAACTAGTGTTATGAATTGGATTAATATAAATGTTAACGTAAAAGTTCCACACATTTCGTCAATTTGATGGCGCGGAAATCCTTTTAAAAACAAAATATTCACAAAAACTCGTATATGCAGTAATTTTTCAATTAATTATCTTATTTCTTTGTATACAAAAATAACTTAATTAAAAATTTAGAAAATACCAAATCGGTGTTAGGTTATATGTGAGTGTATTGGTTGGCCCGACAGGGTTTCATGAAAGGGCAGACCAGATGACTTCATTATAATAATATTATAATGAAATGAAAGTTTAGATACTTTAAATTGACAAAAATTATACTTAGATCATAACTACTTGCAACTTACAAAATTTTTTAAGTATTATAGGTTTACACATCTCCCGTGTGATCCGACTCACATTGGTTGTTTTTTTTTTGTTTATTAAGATATCGTTACCAAGTTTTGGATTTGATTATTGTAAGTAATATCCAATCATATTCCTGAATATGATAAATATTGGTTTATTATAACATATAGCTGCCATAGGAACGATCAGCAGAAAAGGGATTTTGCTATAAAAAAAATTCTTTTTTATTCTTGAAATATCCTTACATAATGAATACAAAATATTGAAGCAACAAAAAAAAATTTTCAGTTTCTGATTGGGTACAGGGTTTTCTATAGTCGGTTGCGCCCGACTATAATTCTGCCTTTCTAGTTTTTGCTTTATCTTCTATATAGTGTGTCTTTGGCGTTAACGCGATTACAATATTTTTGAGTACTCTATTTCCCATATTTTTAAAATCTTCTGCCATGGTATAATTGAACAATCTCACTCCTAAGGACAGTTGTAATTTAGTGAATCCTAAATTGCCGACTGCTTTTGTCAGTCTCTCGAATAATTGTCTTAAGCCAATTTTCTCAAAAACGATTAGGTCGCTAATATCAATATAGTTAAAAATTCTTTTTCCTTTCTTGAACATTAAATTCGGAGGATTTAGAATGAGCTCGACATGTCGTTTTACTTTATTTTCATATAGCGCTTCAAATATTATGGGATTTTCATTTTTTGACACTTGTTATACTCATTTTCGGAAGATGTATTTTAAATTGTATATTTCCATGAGCTAAATACATCTTTCAGATTCTTTAGCATATGATTTTCTGATCAACCTAGTGTGGGCAGGTGATAAACCTGCAAAGGCCATTGTCATCATTCGTTGGAATGAGCTTGGTGCTATTTTTAAGCCGTTAAGCAATCTCTTGAATCTATATGTACCATTGTCTGCCGTGAGTGACGTAATGTTTCTAGAACTTTCTTCAACTTCTATTTGGTGAAAACCAAAAATAAGGTTTAGACACGAAAAATATTTTGCTCTACCAAGTTGATCTAATATGTCGTCTATTGTGGGTAAAGGAAATTTGTCAGCAATTAGTTTTTGATGTGTAAACATCTTTACGCTCAGGGGGTAAAATTCTTAGTCCACTAACACAAAGAAACACAGATGCATTTCTTACGCTCCATATGTGTTGGTGCGAAAATGTGGCTGACAGGGTTGCAAGATCGTCCGAGAAAACCAGAATTGCCTAATCAAACCGAGAGGGTTGCATGAAAGGGCAGACCAGATGACTTCATTGCGTAATAATTACAAGGTGATGCCAACTTTTGACACTAATCGGACCACTCTCATTAAAAGGCCGCATTTTCCGGGTGTGACATAATCAACAATTAGTGTATTTTTGGAGGTGAAATAAGTGTTGAACACAAAGAGAGAAAATGTAGTGAAAAAGCAAAACTAGTGTTATGAATTGGATTAATATAAATGTTAACAGAAAAGTTGCACATATTTCGTCAATTTGATGGCGCGGAAATTTTTTTTAATGTAAAATATTCACAAAAACTCGTATATGCCGTAATTTTTCAATCAATTAACTTATTTCTTTGTATACAAAAATAACTTAATTAAAAATTTAGAAAATACCAAATCGGTGTTAGGTTATATGAGAGTGTATTGGTCGGCCCGACAGGGTTTCATGAAAGGGCAGACCAGATGACTTCATTATAATAATATTATAATGAAATGAAAGTTTAGATACTTTAAATTGACAAAAATTATACTGAGATCATAACTACTTGCAACTTACAAAATTTTTTAAGTATTATAAGTTTACACATCTCCCGTGTGATCCGATTCACATTGGTTGTTTTTTTTGTTTTTTTGTTTATTAAGATACCGTTACCAAATTTTGGATTTGATTATTGTAAGTAATATCCAATCATATTCCTGAATATGATAAATATCGGTTTATTATAACATATAGCTGCCATAGGAACGATCAGCAGAAAAGGGATTTTGCTATAAAAAAAAATTCTTTTTTTATTCTTGAGATATCCTTACATAATGAATACAAAATATTGAAGCAACAAAAAAAAATTGTTCAGTTTCGGATTGGGTACAGGGTTTTCTATAGTCGGTTGCGCCCGACTATAATTCTGCCTTTCTAGATTCTTCTTAATCTTTTATATAGTGTGTCTTTGGCGTTAACGCGATTACAATATTTTTGAGTACTCTATTTCCCATATTTTTAAAATCTTCTGCCATGGTATAATTGAACAATCTCACTCCTAAGGACAGTTGTAATTTAGTGAATCCTAAATTGCCGACTGCTTTTGTCACCACTCTCATTAAAAGGCCGCATTTTCTGGGTGTGACATAATCAACAATTAGTGTATTTTTGGAGGTGAAATAAGTGTTGAACACAAAGAGAGAAAATGTAGTGCAAATAGCAAAACTAGTGTTATGAATTGAATTGATTTAAATGTTAACAGAAAAGTTGCACATATTTCGTCAATTTGATGGCGCGGAAATTCTTTTTAAAACAAAATATTCACAAAAACTCGTACATGCCGTAATTTTTTCAATCAATTAACATATTTGTTTATATACAAAAATTACTTCAACTTCCAAACATATGATAGTGCTGTGCGGCGTAAAAATTTCGAAAATACCAAATCGGTGTTAGGTTATATGAGAGTGTTTTGGTCGGCCTGACAGGGTTGCATGAAAGGGCAGACCAGATGACTTCATGGTGTAATAATTACAAAGTGATGCCAATTTTTGACACTAATCGGACCACTCTCATTAGAAGGCCGCCATTTTCCGGGTGTGACATAATCGACAGTTAGTGTATTTTTGGAGGTGAAATTAGTATTGAACACAAAGGAAGAAAATGTAGTGAAAATAGCCAAACTAGTCTTATGAATTGGATTGATATAAATGTTAACGTAAAAGTTCTACACATTTCGTCAATTTGATGGCGCGGAAATTTTTTTTAAAACAAAATATTCACAAGAACTCGTATATGCCGTAATTTTTCAATCAATTAACTTATTTCTTTGCATACAAAAATAACTTAACTAAAAATTTAGAAAATACCAAATCGGTGTTAGGTTATATGAGAGTGTATTGGTCGGCCCGACAGGGTTTCATGAAAGGGCAGACCAGATGACTTCATTATAATAATATTATAATGAAATGAAAGTTTAGATACTTTAAATTGACAAAAATTATACTGAGATCATAACTACTTGCAACTTACAAAATTTTTTAAGTATTATAGGTTTACATATCTTCCGTGTGATCCGAATCACATTGATTTTTTTTTATGTCATAATGGTTGTTATTTTTTCGTGTTTTATGTATTTTGCCGGTTTATTTAGCCCTGATTGTATTAATATGTTTACATTATGTTTTGCTGCTATATATGTTAGATTTAGTTTTAGTTGTTTCACTATTTCTATTAACTGTGCCTCTTGGATTGTTGTAAACCTTGTATGGTTATTTTTTAGTAATCCCCTTATTTCATTGAATGATTCAACTAAGATATTGGTATGCCTATCAATTGTTATGGGTGAAATCGTAATTGTCTTATTTATACATTTGTATGATTTATCAAATCTTTGATTTATTTTTATAGCAATATTTTAAGTTTCATTATATTCCATGAATGCGAATGATTTTTAACGAGAACAGGAAACTAATCGATACTGAGTGGAAGAATATTCGAATCTATTTTTTAAAAAAGTCATGCACCACAATTACATTAAGTGTAACTGATAATAATCTCTATTTAATATTATAATTTTCCGTTTGGCTTTTACTTATTGTTAAGGATTATGTCTAATTTTAATTTTACCTTAACTTTCGTTTTGCTGTTGTTTGCGCTAGTCCTCATGCCGATGCTGGTTTTTTTTTTTCATAGTCTTTTGCTGGTGCCGTCAAAGCTGTTTTTGTTGTTAGGTGTGCAGCTGCTGTTTAATTGGCTGCCTTGTAGCGGTCAGTGGTACCGGTGCTGGTCATCACACAGGCCGGTTCTTCTAATTTGATGTTATATTTTTCAAGTTTTGTTGTTGATTCTTCTTCCTGTCTTCCAATTGTTTTGTAAGGTTGTCTAATTGTTCTTGTAGCCTATTGCCATCTTCCCACGTTGGCGGTTTTGGTGAGGTAAATAATATGTATTTTAAGTGACCAATTCTATCCTTTAGTTTCTTTAGTTTCTAGCCTTTCTTTTTTTGTTTCGGCTTGCTGTATGAAATTTCTGTATTATGAGCTTGTTTTGCTCTATTTTCGTTTAATGTAATTTTAGTAGGCATTTTGTTGTTTCACTTTTTTCTGCCATTTCACAATAAGTCTTTATTTTCTTTTAGGCTTTTTTTTTGTATCACCATCTAAGTCTATGTATGTCATTGTCGCCGCGTTCACTGGTTTGTATTTCAGCTTTAATTTTTTGTTCTTTTATTGTTAGCTGTATTTTTCACTCACATTTTTCACAGTTTTCGATATATATATTTTCCACTAAGATCCTTTTATGTTGTTTATTTACTTTATATACACCCTATCCTCTTTTTACACGGTAGATGCGTGTACTAGGTAACCGTGTAAAAAAAAAAATCGTTTAAAAAAATACACGCGACATATGGTAAATTTGGGGATACGTTCCACAACTTTAAAAAATCGTGTAAGATGCGAAAACTCCAAATATTTTCCCAACAAACCGTGCAAAAAGGATTAATTAAATTCACATTAGATAAAAAACATTTAAACTAGTACAAATTCAGTCCATAAGTATTTATAACATAAATATAAATCAATTTCGCAATTTTGAGAACTTAATTGAGCGATTAGGAAAAGCTTAAAGTCAAAAGTAAAGATTTCAGTAAGTGCGACAGACGTAAATAGAGTTGATTATTTTCAAACAGAAAGAGTGAAATTACTAGTATTCTTTTGATTTAGTCAATTTCAGTGTTGCTTTGCTAATCACACAATATCAGAGTTTCCAAAATTTACATTTACGTTAAGTTTTCTGCAAGTCTTTACATTTTTTTTTAAGATTCGTGCAAAAGCGAAAAATTCGTGTAAAAAAAATTTTTTTTTCTAATTTTTGGACTGTGTTATTTCAAAAAAAACGTAAAAAAAAACCTTGTAAAAAGAGGATAGGGTGTACATATATATATATATATTTTTTTTTTATTTCGCTAGGATCAATGTGTCACTTTCTCACAATTTATTTTGTTTGATGTGGCAGGATCGCCATGTAGTCCCGATATGCGCGTCGAAAAGAAAATGCTTTTTATAGGATTCGTTTGAAAGGATAACTTTAACTTTATTCTTTTTTTAAAAAAAGTCACTCTGCCAGTATGGTCCAGCAGAAGTGACAGCCAGTATGGTCCAGCTAAGAATGTCTAAACGACTCTTAGTGAATCGCTCTTATTTAAACTGAGCATTATATATCTACATTACAATATTTTGGTGGCGTCGGCAGAGCGATCGCCCTATATATAAAATACTTATTATTTACTTATGTGCTTTGGTTTTTCTAAATGCAAATATGATTACTTTGCATACTACATAATAATATGTAGTGCATAAGCAAAGTAACGCGCGTTTCAATATCACCAAGCGTAAGTAGTCAATGCTCTGTGGCGGCATCTAATTATGCTTGGGAACATTGTTGTGCGCTTGAGACGTTTTCTTTGCTACGGCCTAAGTGCCGGTTACGTCTTGTGCAGAGTTTGCTTATTTTAACTCGATACTCATAAACGTTGCGTAGCTTATGCTTTCCGCGTTTGATTTGTTTGAAAGTACTGCGCTTGTATATTGTATTGTTGTACAGTGCTGTACATTATTATGCTTATTCTATATTAAGATTAAAACTGTATAAATATTATATATTAAGTATAATATTATTACTACAGCGCAGACCAAGGCAAGCAGTGCAAACAAAACTGCACTCTCTGCACCAGAATGATCTCTAATGACGGCACGCCCGTCACGTCCGAGACTGGGGGCTTCGTTAACTAAAAGAGGTCAACCTGGTGGTATTGACGATCCCCGCCGAAAAGGAATGAATGGTGCTAGAACCAAATGATACCTGCGCCACCTAGCCGAGGGTATGCGCCAAGTCATGCAATTACGTCCCTGACGCGTGAGCATGGACATGAGCGCGGATTCTGTTCTTACTGACAACGCAGAGCCATCCCATGAAGTCTCGACTGAGCCCATGGACACAACGATAATAGTCGAAACCGCCGTAGATATTTGAGAGCCATTATGCAAAGATGAGTCGGATAATTTACGAGAAGAAAATGAGGAAGATAGCACTCTCATTACCATCGAAGACTCCTACTCGGACTCCGAGTTCCAACCATACAAATCACCTGGGAGGGACGGCATTTCTCCAGCCCTACTCCAAGAAGGACTGCCGATCATACTCACCCATGTGAAACACATACTCATGAGCAGCTTAGCATTGGGCTATATACACGCTCCGTGGAGGATGGCCAAGGTAGTCTCCATCCCTAAGCAGGGCAAGAAAGATATTACTCACAAAATTCCTTCAGATCAAACAGATTGACGTCTTTTCTCCTGAAAATACTAGAAAAGCTGATGGACAACCACATACCGACTACATTTTTTTTTTTTTTTTTTTTTTTTTCTCGCAGACGTTGTGGTAGCGCACTACCAAACAAGAGGACTTCCGAAACCAGACCTAGTGTCTGCCTTACAGCTACGACCGGTTATGGTCAACAGCTGCTTTATCTACTTAACAAAGATTATTATTACTAGAAGATTACAAAAACTAATTAATAAAATAAAGAAGTAAATTAAAATTCACACAATATACATAGTAAAAATTAAAATAAGTAACTAATACTATCTAATTTCATTAAATCTACGAGTAAAAAGAGATTTTAAAGAGGAAGAAGAGGCTATGTTAGAAAATAAAGGACAGTTAGAGTTATAAGCCAAATATGCTGCGCTTGCAACTTTCTGCACAAGCAGAAGCTTGCACATACATACGCCACGATTTACATAAGCTATTCATAAGAACTTTATATGCGGCTCTCTCAAACAGAGCCATAGAATAAGTAATATTTCATAAGTACAAAACATTATATGGAGACGTCTTAATGGATAAAGTAATAACCAAACTTTGTGCGGAATACTTTTATTTCGGTGTTCTTAATATCTTTAATAACATGGCGACCGTGCCAAAGATTCACAAGAATCTGAAATCCGTAAGCAGGTGCAGAATAAATTAATAAATTAAAAACAAAATTAAAAAAGAAACAGTGCAAAAAAAAAATACAAATTATGACAATGGTGCTAATGACATTAATGAAATGCACTTATTAAAAACGTCAATCGGTGCGACTGAAAAACAAAACAAATGTAATTAAAATAAAATTCTAGTGCTGAAATCAACAAACAAAAGTAACTTATTAATTAATTAAAGAGCAAAAAAAAAAAAACACACTAATAACATAAATAAATAAAATGCACTACCTAAAAACAGTGTGCTAAAAAAAATAAATAATATATACACTTACAAAAATAATGACTGACTTAATATTAAAGAAATATACATGCAGTACATAAGATAAAATATTAATTCAACTCTGTGTCGAAAAATACACGAAACATACATGCAGTGCATAAAATAAAATACTAATTTAAATGCAACAATGACTCTGAATTATTATTAAACGTATATACACGCAGTGAATAAAATAAATTCTTAATTCAACTGTGTGTCGAAAAACTTAAAAAAAAAAAATAATATAAAAACCAATAATCCGATGACAACACAACAAAAATAACTAATTAGAAGAACCCGCCTGTGTGATGACCAGCACCGGCACCGCTGACCGCTACAAGGCAGCCATTTAAAAAAAAAAGAAGAATAAATGCATCTTACTGATGCACAACAACGGCGCTTAAAGCAAGAAGTGCCGCAACGGATGCAGACAAATACACAACAGGCCCTAGAAGAAGACATCGGGGATGACCACCGGCAGCGCAACATAGTGCGCATTGAAGACTAGGCAGCAGTTAAAATCTAAAATAAATAAATAAAAAGACAAATTTTTTTTAAATAAAACAAAAGAAACTACACATCGGTTTAAGAGTAATGTAAAGCGCTGATACGCTACATTACGATTACCCTTTGTATAGTAATTAAAAGTAAATGAAAAATTAAAAATTTTTTTTTTAAATTTTTCATTCGTTTGTTAGTTAACGGCATTAGATTTATTAATAAGTAACGTAGCATAAAATGTAAACCAGATTGAATTTCGCACATGTAAGCCGTTAAGCTAACGAAAAAAAATTAAATATGATTTATTTTTGAAAACGTACATTACGTAAAATTTGTAATTTAAATTGACATCAATTGAATTGACATTAAAGTCAAAATTTTCTCAATTAGCCACAAAGTAAACTATTAAATTTTTCATTCAAATTAATAATCAAAATAAATTTTCTCATTCATTCAAAATGGGTTCAAGAAATATTTTCTACACTCAAAAACCAGATAAGCAACCAGTGTATATAAAAAATTATAGAATTCTACACACACATAAGGCAGAAGTAGACAAGCAAGTAAATAAATCAGTTTCTGAATACAATAGCCCATTATTATTAGTGCCAATGAAAGCACTAAAAAATTCAAAATATAAAAGATGGCGATTAGTAGTGGACTACCGCCAAATACATAAAAAACTGCTTTCAGATAAATTTCCGCTACCACGTATCGAGGACATTCTTGATCAACTTGGTCGTGCCAAATATTTTTCATGCCTCGACCTCATGTCTGGATTCCATCAAATCGAACTAGACGAAAAATCAAGAGATATTAACTCATTCTCTTCGAGCAATGGCTCATATCGTTTTAAACGATTACCCTACGGGTTAAAAATAGCACCAAATTCGTTTCAGCGAATGATGACAATCGCGTTTTCAGGCTTAGAGCCTTCACAAGCATTTCTCTATATGGATGATTTAGTTGTAATAGGTTGTTCCGAAAAACACATGATAAAAACTTAACAAACGTTTTTGATTTGTATAGGAAACACAACCTAAATCTTCTTCCACAAAAATTTTCTTTTTTCAAACCTGAAGTAACCTTTCTAGGCCATAAGTGTACAGATAAAGGCATACTGTCTGATGACACTAAATATGAAGCGATAAAAAATTATCCGGTACCAACGGATGCTGATAGTGCTAGAAGATTCGTTGCATTTTGTAACTATTACAGAAGGTCCATAAAAATGTTTTCTGAATACTCACGTCATATAATCAGACTCACGAAAAAGAATGTGAAGTTTGAATGGACAACTGAATGTGAAAACGCATTCCAACATTTGAGAAGGGAATTAATGCAACCTACTCTACTTCAATGACCAGCAATTTTGCATTACAACAGATGCTAGTAAACACGCATGCGGAGCAGTATTTAGCCAAGACTGTAATGACCGACACTTGCCAGTTGCATATGCTTCAAGGACTTTCACAAAGGGTGAAAGCAACAAATCAACAACTGAGCAAAAACTTGCAGCTATTCATTGGGGAATAATTCACTTCAGACCATATATTTGCGGAACAAATTCCTTGTCAAAACGGATCATAGACCGTTATCGTATCTCTTCTCTATGAAAAATCCAAGCTCAAAATTAACAAGAATGAGACAGGATTTAGAGGAATTAAATTGAAACTTTCTCTCGAAAAATGCGCATTGAAACGAGGGAATAAAAAAATATCACTAATAAAAGTTGACGATTTGCATATAAATTGAAACTTCGACCTAGGTCAGTTTTTTCAGCGACTTAATAAAGAAGTCGGTATGCAAGAAATCTCTCAACTGCAAATGGCACCTAGTGAACAAATTTTCGAATTTGTATCACCAATAATACTTAAAGAAATGGGCAATAAACATTTAAAAAAGGTTTCAGTCGCCGGCAAAAGCATTTGATAAAGTTATAGTTGATACAATTGGACCTCTCCCAAAATCGGAACGAGGCAATGAATATGCTCTCACACTAACATGTGACCTTACTAAATATTTAGTAGCAATACCGATAACAGACAAAAGTGCAAAAACAGTTGCTAAAGCTATTTTTGAGTCTTTTATACTAAACTATGCACCTATGGGGACGCTCATAACGGACATGGGAACAGAGTATAAAATTTCACTAATAACAAGCCTGGCAGAATATCTCAAAATCAACAATAAATCTTCAACAGCCCACCATCATCAAACACTCGGAACTGTAGAACGCAGTCACCGAACTTTCAATGAATATGTGCGTTCATATATCTCAGTTGAAAGAGATGATTGGGACGTATTGCTCCAGTACTTTACGTACTATTTTAACACGACACCATCGGCAGTACACGATTACTGCCCCTTTGAATTAGTTTTTGGAATAATCCCCAAAGGATTCGACCAATTCAATAGTTTAGTTAGCATTACTCTGCTCTACAATATAGAGGATTACTCTAAGGAATTTAGATATAGAATAGAGATTGCTTATAAACAAGCACAGACAATGCTCGAAAAAACAAAAATAAAGCAAAAATCGCTATACGACAAACTGTAAAATGACTTCGACATAAAGGTAGGAGGCTCCGTCTTACTACGGAACGAACATAAACTAGATTATAAGTACACCGGACCGTACATAGTTACGACATACATCTTAGATAGTAAGAGAAAAGCACAAATTGTGCACAAGAACAGAATAAAACGGTTCCTTCAATAGAAAAGGTTTTGTTTCACTTTTGTTTAGTTTAATTTAGTTTTTTTTTTTGCAACAAGTACAGAGAGCGCTCTAGTAGTTTAAAAAGATACAATACAAAAATTTAAACTTAATGATTTTTCAATTTTGCTCAAACTATAAAATACAAATACAAAAAATCCAAAATGAATGAATGAATGAAAAATTTAAATGAAAAATTTAAAAGAAAAATTTAAATAATAAATTTATAAGAAGAATTGAAATGAAAATTTAAATGAAAAAATTTGAAAATTTATTATACAAAAAACAAACAAAATATATAAAAAAAATTTTTTTTTCAAAAATTTTTTAATGATAAGTAAGCAATTAGAATAACTACATTTACCCCAATTACGTTATTTTTCAAAAAGGGGAGATGTAACGTATGTATGTGCTACAATATCATTTTAATAAATACCGTTCCCACACTTTGTGCGGACGATGACTTTAACATAATTTGATATTTAAATTGAAGGCTAAGCTAATACACACGCTGAAGACGCGTCCATTTAGCCGCTTATGCGCGAGCATTTCAAATATGCTGCTCTTGCAACTTTCTGCACAAGCAGAAGCTTGCACATACATACGCCACGATATACATAAGCTATACATAAGAACTTTGTATGCAGCTCTCTCAAACAGAGCTATAGAATAAGTAATATTTCATAAGTACAAAACATTATATGGAGACGTCTCAATGAATAAAGTAATAACCAAACTTTGTGCGGAATACTTTTATTTCGGTGTTTTTAACATCTTTAATAACAGCTGTCATAGGAAAGATCGGCCGAAAAACAAAATTTACTGAAAAAAAATTTTTTTTTTATTAGGATATCGTTACGACATTTTGGATTTAATAATTTTAAATAATATCCAATCATATTTCTGAATATGATAATCATCGGTTTACTAAAACATATAGCTGCCATAGGAAGGATCGACCGAAAAAAAAACATTTACTGAGAAAAACTTTTTTGTTTATTAAGATATCCTTACCAAATATTTTATGATTTTAAGTAATATCCAATCATATTCCCGAATATGATAAACATCGGTTTACTAAAACATGTAGCTGCCATAGGAAAAATGGGCCCAAAAATGGCTTTTACTAAAAAGTAATTTTTATTATCTTGAGATATCCTTACATAATGAATATTAAATATTAAAGCAACAGAAAAATGTATTCAGTTTTGGATTGGGTACAGGGTTTTCTATAGTCGGTTACGCCCGACTATAGCCCTGCCTTTCTAGTTTAATTTTCCGTTCATTTAATTGCCTGTGCAATTGTGCACTGTTTGGTGTTGTTTTGAACTCATTTAATAATCCTTGTTTTAAAACTAACCAGGTGCACACTAGTCGTTCACTTTGCACAAACATTTTTGCTAAGGCTGTTAACGATCGCTTAGCATATATGAATTTTTGCTAATCGTCCCAGCACATCATTTCTGCCATATCCTCGAAGTCGTTAACCCATACTTCGATTGATAATGTGCTGTCACCGCTAAATGGTCTTATGGAATTATTCATTCTAACACTTTGCATCTTGCTTGCACTCGTCGTATTTTGCAGCCGGCGTACGATGACGTTATGTATGTTCTCGTCGTTTCGTTTGTTCGAGCTGCCAACATCTGAGTAGTACGAGGTCGTTATTTAAAAGGTATTCCGCGAGATATGCTTACTTTTCATTATAGGCTTTACTATTTTCGTCGTATTCGAACCCTTCGAACGCACGCAATCGGTTGCAATTATTCTAATCACCGTCATGTTTGAAAATAAGTTTATGGACTAGCATTATACTCTGTCTTTTCCCGCATCGCAAGACATTTTTTACATTTGGAAAGCCAACTAAACGAGACATATTTTCTATTTCTTTTGCTTTAACGGTTTTTTTTGTCAAGTTGTTTTTTTTTTTGGTTTACTTTACTCCCGTTCTTCACTTGTTTTAACTGTGTATTTGCGCCAATTACAGCAATTGAATTAAACAAATTTTCACTGCACAATTTCTTAAGTCTTACACTGTTCAGTTTATGCAAAAATTGTTTGGACGAGCCCCCAAAATATGTGGGTTTTAAGTATATTAGTAAAACTCACAGTTTAAATGTTTAAAAGTTATTTTTAATTCACAACATATTTCACAGTGTAAATGTTTAAAAGTTATTTTTAATTCACAAGTTATTTCACAGTGTTTTAAGAGTTGTTTTTAATTCAAAAGTTATTTCAACTATCGTCTTTTCCACACGTCTTAGTCCCACTTGATCTCGTCTTAAAAGTGAAGTGCGTCATCGTCTTCTTGTGCGTTGTAACGCTTGCTGTCGTTCACAAGAAAAAAAAAAGATAAAGAAAGGGGCCATTCTACAATTTTTTTTTGGCCTAGAATGGCCATGGCAGGGCGGGCGAGTTAGGACTTAACGTTATTCTAGTCCTTCAATGTGCCATGACCATTCGTTAACCCAGACGACGGGCACAGTCTTGTGTGTGCCTCTTTACCGGATTTGTTAAATCTTCTAGCTCTCTTAATATTTATTTTGACACGCGAGTGAGGAAATGAGAGCAAGACCACTACGGCCATTTGCCGACGAGCTAGAGCCGGTAAAGGAAAATCCCGCGTGTGCCCTCCATCAGCTTAAAACCTCCACCTGCATAATTTATTTGTTTGAGTTAGTTCGCCTTATATCGTCCGTAAAGGTTACCCGCTACAGTTATGTGTTTATGATTAAATCAGATAAACTAACAGATAGAATAACAAATAACAAATTATTTTTGGCGCCCAACGTGGGGCCACATTTCTTCAGTGGCCCACAGGCACACGAAAATCTATTCGATAGTTTTTTTATTTTCTTTTTCCATTCGGGCTAGCTGTCACATTGGTTGGAGACATTGAGCAGTTCAGCTGCCGACCTTAGTCTGCCAACAACGCTTGGTGTGACAGCAAAGTTAGTGCGAATACTATTAATGATTTCCTTTGCCGTAATCTAGACGCATAGGACTGCAGATCGAATTTCTTTGATTAAAAGAATCATCCACGCTGATTGCGCGCAAAGAAAGGAAATCAAAAATATATCCTATCATCGTCTCATTTAGGTAGTCAATAGTGACAATGGTCATGTGGACGTTACCGGTAACGTAACGACACCACGTCCGAATGAATAGGGCCACTGTGGTTACCACCAATCTAGGGAGTTGGGTTTCTACTCTGGTCTCAGACGCATAGGATATGCAGATCGGATTTCCTTGAATGGGGAATCATCTGACCACGCTTGAGACAGGAGAGAAATATAACTCCAACACTATCAAGGTAGTTTGGAAAGGCAGGAGAGTAGTGGGGACATGCAGTGCTAGGCCAGTTGTGCTAACAACGGTTTATAGGTCGTCTCATGGAAGCCTTCTGTCGTGTGGACACCGCCTCCAAATTATATTATTATATTATATATTATTATTAAATTATATATATTCTTTTTGCTGTTCGTAGTCGTTAACGAAATAGGTCGGCGGAATTATTCTTTCGTAAGCAGCAGCATAATATGGAATCCCAGTAAGTTCATGATTTATCGAGTTATATCTTTTTTGTTTAGTATTATTTTTTTTTTTTTTGAATTTTTGGGTGTTGATAGTTTTGACCAAATTATTGATTGTAATTTTTTTTATTTTTTTTTGGTTTACGTTTTTGTCATATACGAGTATAGGATTTGTGGCTTGTTGTCCATCTTTTATTTTTGTTGTTAATAAAATAAAAATAGCTTGAGTACTAAACGGCTTTAACTCGGCAGGTGAAACTCAAACACGGGAACAAGCCCAGACTCTAAATTATAGGAGTAATGGGAGAGATCGGCTAGAGTTCAGATACGGAGAACCGATGCAGTTTAGTCGTCATAGCATGATGGGGTCGGGGGATACTAGACGTGTAACTCCGATCACAAATACTGATTGGTCCAGTAAATCTGATAAAGTAGGGCAAATTCTATCCGGATGGAAGTTGCGTTTTAATGGTAGTCCGGAGGATTTGAGTATAGACAATTTCCTCTATAGAATAGAAGTGCTGACGCACTCAACATTGGACGGTAACTTTTCAGTGTTGTGCAATAATGCCTTCTTTTGGCGCTTCCATAAGGCGACCCCCTCAACCAGGTGGGATCTCTTGTGTGGTACATTGAGAAAGCAATTCCGAGATGCTAGGTCCGATGAGGTTATTAGCGAAGACATAAGGAATAGCAAACAGCGAGAAAGAGAGGATTTAGATTCTTTTTATGACGCGTTAGTCCAGTTGATTGACCGTCTCGAAAATCCCATGACTGAGCCATCAGTGATAGAGACAATACGTAGGAACTTTCGGCCAGAAATTCGGCATGAACTGTTGAATATACAGATAAGTTCAGTCAACAGGTTACGCGAAATATGTAGGAGAAGAGAATGCTTCATGAATGAAGTCCGGAAAGAACCTAGTTATGGAAAGTCGGCATCGTTTAAAAAGGCAGTTTCCGAAGTCGCTCTAGGGGTTGGTTTCGAAGAAGCGGAGGAATTTTCCGATGTAGAGGAGGCGAATGGCATAGGCGCATTATCACTAGTCTGTTGGAATTGTCACCAGGAAGGCCACCGCTATCTTGACTGCGGGGCCAAGCGCCGTATATTTTGTTTTGAATGTGGCGCTAAAAACACGTATAAGCCATCCTGTGCTAAATGTTTAAAAAAGTTGTCCCGGAACACCCTAGTCAAGCAGCCGCAGGGTTTTCGGAAAACAAGGCGATGAATACCGACTAAGTCATACCTCAGCCACCAAAACAGATAAACCAATTATGACTTCCGCCGAAACGCGCAGCCGGTGGCCGCAAGAGCGGAAACAAGTTTCGAATGTGTCAAAAACAATCGCAATTTCGCGATTCGCGTTCGAAAAGCTTTAAATTCAATCCGATATAAGACAAATGATAGGCATAAGTTGTATAAGCGGGAGTTTGGCCATACAAGTAATTAGCAGTAAGCGGCGGCTTAGATCAGGGCTTGGCGTGATCAGTACGGTGGATGGGAAAAGGGAGACAATAATAGGTTGCATAATAACCTCCGTAACATATAATAATAAGGCTAAGGACCTCGAATTACACATAATCCCTACGCTAAGTCAAGATTTGTACTTAGGTATCGATTTCTGGTCCGCATTTGACCTTTTACCCACCCCATTCGAAATAGCGGAATTAACAACTGATTCGCACGCTTTGTCTGCTATGCAGCAGTACCAGCTATAAGCAATCTTTGACACATTTCCTTCGTTTACCGTAACGGGTCTAGGCGAGACAACGTTGATAACTTATACTATAGATGTCGGTAGCGTAAAACCAATAAAGCAGAGACATTTTCCTATCTCCCCGGCACAGGAGAAGCTGTTGTACGCCGAGGTGAATCGCATGTTGAGCCTAGGAGTGATTGAAGAATCGGACAGCGCCTTGTCCTCACCAGTAGTTTTGGGACAGAACTCAGGCGAGGTTAGGCTGTGCTTGGACAGTAGAAAGGTCAACGAGGTCTCTCGGAAAAATGCTTATCCACTTCCGCAGATAGACGGTATTCTGAGTAGGCTACCACGGGCCATGTACATCTAGCTTAGACTTAAAGGACGCTTGTTGGCAAATCCCTTTGGCTCCGGAGTCCAGCCGCATGCTCCTGAAGGGGAGTAAGCGTTCAAAAAATTAAAAGAAGCGCTTTGTACCGCTCCGGTTCTGCGAAATCCCGACTTCACAAAACCATTTTATATTTATTGTGACGCTGGTAAAACAGGTGTAGGAGGAGTGTTAGTCCAGAAAACCGAACTTGGAGAGGAATACCCCATAGCGTTTGTGTCAAAAAAAAATGAACAGGGCTCAAAGGAATTACTCGATCACTGAACAAGTGTTTGACGGCAATAATTTGCATAAAAAGCTTCCGAGCGTATGTTGAGGGACAGGAGTTCACTGTCATAACCGACCAAGCGTCTTTTAAGTGGCTCATGGCCCAAACCGATTTACATTCCCGTCTGGCGAGGTGGGCATTGCAAGGTTTCGATTTTAACATAGAGCATCGGCGGGGCAAGTTTACATTGTTCCCGACGCGTTGTCCCGCGTAAATGAAGACGAAGTAGTGTCATTAGATGTCCGGATCGGATTGTCAGTCAACCCAGTTTCGCCACATTTTCAATCAAAAGATTATCTGGATTTAGTGGAACATTTGAAGGCAAATGCCAACAAGTTTCCTGACATCAAAATATTAGACAATGTTTTGTACCGTCGCACCCAGCACACTACCGGCGATCCCGTTCACGACGAGTACGTATGGAAGCTCTGGATACCGAAGCAGATGGTGAGGGAAGTCTTGAGCAAAGCTCATGACCACCCTTTGGCCGCGCACGGGGGTATACACAAGACTTTAGATCGAATAAGAAGGTATTACTTTTGGCCAGGGTTGGTTAATGGCGTCAAAAACTACGTCAATGGCTGCGAGACCTGCTTTAGTCGACAAGTGCTTACGTCAAGAGTTATTCCACACGTATGGGACAGCAGAGACTATAGTCTCTGATCCGTTTGACTTGTAGAGAAGTGCTAAAAACACTTTAATAAGGAAATGGCAAGCTAACTACACAAAGTACGAGTATGAATAATTGATGGAAGATTAATTTTGGCTTTTTACTATTCGCTTAAATGTATCTTCTTCTATGTAAGATATCGAGCAATATGACTGAATGATTTTAATATAATATCCATCTGATTTGCATAGCGACCAACTACTTGACCTATTCGTGCAAGGCCAAAAAATTTGAAAACCTCGCATCGCACCATCGCAGTTAGAAACACACATCGGCGCAACAACTAAGCGCATGGCGCATGCACTCACTTTGCGCAGAGCACAAGCGCCTTTTGCAAGTGTATTATGGCTCTGCTTTCTTACAAATTTAATTTAACGTTAGTTAAGTACGAATAATAGCACGATTTATTCGCGTGGTTAAAATTATACCGAGAATACTGTCTCTGTCTCTATCACTTACGTAATAAAGTGCCAAACCGGTTCGTTTAAATCTATTAAAAAGACGATGTTTACGTTTGTTTAACCGAATTAAATCGCGGGAAAACCATGCTCATGAAAACCTCAACTTTAGGACCGCACTTATTGAAAAATTTAGTAAAATTTTATTAAAAAATTGCACAGCTTCATCGATATCAATCATGGAATTTAAAGTAGACCAATCCGTATTTAAAAGAAACTGGTTGAGTTTACCAAAATCAGTTGTTTTTCAAACAAAAAGATTTACTAGCTTCCCGATAGATGAATTCAATGAAGATGTCTTCAAAAGAATTTCTATCTGAAGAGTAGGGAGGTAACTATCTTCAGGGGTAGATAACGGATTACACCTCGTAGGTCTAGGCAATGAAAAATTTGCGCCGCGATCTGTAAAAACTAAGTCGAGTGTACGATTCATGCAATTCGTAATACATTTTATTTGCTCAAGAGAATTATCTAATATTGTATCAACAAATTTACACGCCAGGTAAAAGGGAATTTGAAAGATCAGAAGGGGACCAAAAGACTAGCGGGAGATTAAAATCACCCATGACTAATAAGTAGTCAACGGTGTGGAGAAGAGAGTGGACGAATTATATAGAGTCTACATGAGCAGTGTAAATTATCTCACCAGACGAAGGTGGAACATAAGAACAACTTGGATTGTTTTTTTTTTTTTTTTCGTAGACGTTGTGGTAGCGCACTACCAAACAAGAGGACTTACGAAACCAGACCTAGTGTCTGTTCCCACAGCTACGACCGATAATGGTCAACAGCTAACTCAGTTAACTGAAACTTCTACACTTCTTCTTCTCAGAAGATCTAACAGTTGAGAATAACGTACTTTTTTTTCTGTTTTGCCGCACTTATTGCGTTTTTTGGTACCGGAACCAAATTAGCAACAATAGGTGGTGCTTTTTCCGATCTTTGTAATCATATTCATGCACAATGCAATTACTAGGCCAAAAGTCGGGCTTAAGCAATTCCACGAAATAATCGGCCGGAACTATAATTTTAAGGGAAGAAATAAATCGCTTATGGGCAAACTTAAATTTATTAATAATAGGATTTTATTTATTTTTATTTCCCCTTTGTTTGTATTTTATATCTAAATCTAGACACTTTATATATATTTTTGTTTTTGGATGATAATTTAAAACAAAAAAAGGAAAAAACAAATTTTTGTTTTAATATATATACAATGGCGTTGTTTCGTGTTTGTAATCGTCATATTCTAATCGGTATTATAAGGCGTTAGGTGTTATCTACTGGTCCTTTTCGTTGAAGCCGCCTGGTTTTCATCAGTTCCTCTACTGGTAGGTTGTTGATGTCTTTGTTTGAGTGGGCTGCCAGTTTTATATCGTGATTTGTGCCAATCGTTTTTATTTCGTCGATAACCATTGGTATGCCAACGCTGTCGTGAATGTCGTCGTTACGGATGTACCAGTCTGCATTCATTATTGTTCTCATAATTTTTGATTGTTGCCTTTGAATGATTTCAATGTTTGTCGCTTTGGCAGTGCCCCATAGTTGGATGCCATAGGTCCAGATTGGTGTTATAATAGATTTGTAAATTAGTAATTTGTTGTCAGTAGATAGCGTCGAGTTCTTTGATAATAGCCAATATAGTTGTCGAAGTTTATTTTTATTTGGTCTCGCTTTTTTTCTATGTGGTACTTCCATGTGAGTTTGCTGTCGATGTACATTCCTAAGTATTTTACTGCGTTTACATTTGGAATGTTGTTTGATTGAGTTGCAGTGTTTGTGGTTGGTATTTTGTTCTGGTTGTATAGATGACTTGGACCGTTTTTTCTTCGTTAATTTTTATCTTCCATTTTTCGAACCAATTTGTCATTTCATTTATCATTCGTTGCATTTTTGATATAGCTGTTGTCAGGTTTGTATTAGAGTATAGGATAACAGTGTCGTCTGCGAATGTGGCGATCATCGATGATTCGTCTTTGGGGATTGGTATGTCACATGTATATACATTGTAGAGTAGTGGTCCTAAAACTGTTCCCTGCGGGATTCCGGCTCTGATTTGTCTTAGCGTTGATTGGCTGTCTTAATATTTTACATAGAAGTGCCGTCCTGTTATGTAGCTTTTTACGATATTATATAGTGGTTGCGGAAGTTGATGATACAGCTTGTGCAATAGTCCTGCGTGCCAGATTTTGTCAAAAGCTTTTTCGATGTCAAGGAAGATTCCTACGCAATATTTTTTGTCGTCGAGATCGGTTAGGATTTTTTGGGTAACTCTGTGAACTTGTTCGATCGTAGAGTGTTTTTGTCTGAATCCGAATTGGTGGTCTGGTGTAGTGTGCTGATCGACAAGTAATGGTTGTATTCTCGTGTATAGCAACTTTTCGAAGCTTTTACTTAATATAGGTAACAGACTGATAGGTCTGTAGGATGTCGGATTAGATAGGTCTTTTCTTGGTTTTGACATCGCTATTATTTCTGCGATTTTCCATAAAATTGGGAAATGATGCGTTAGTAGAGATTTATGGCGTCGTCCGGCAGTTTCTTGACCAACTAACTGGTCATATCCTGGTGATTTATTTTGTTTAAGTTTGTATTGTATGGTTTGCCGTATTTCCGCGGATGTTATGTTTTTTATAGTGTAGTTTGTTGTTTGGATTGTGTTAGCTGGTAACCTATTATTACTTGTCGAGTGATGTGTGAATGTTGCCTCGATATGGTCAGATAAGAGCGTAGACTTTTTTGCGTCTGTTGTTGCCCAAGTGTTGTCAGTTTTTTTCAGTGGTGGTTGGTGTGGTGTCTTCTTAATTAAGGTATTGGTGTCTTTCCATACTGAATAATTCGTTTCTGAGGTTGGTGTCAGACGTTATAGGTAGTTGTTTATTTTATGATTTTTTATTTTAATTAGTGCGCTTGTCAAGTTTTTTCTGGCTTTATTTAGTTCTGTTTTGTCATCAGGGTATCTTGTTATTTGCCATATTTTGCGGAGCTTTTTTTTCTCGTTAATTAGTTTTTTGATATGCGCTGGCGTGTGTTTTTGGTATGATCTTGAACATGGTGTGGGTGTCGATATATATAAGGCTTCGTTGATTGTATCGTTGATATAGATAAAAGTTTGTTCGATGATTTCCGCTGAGTTGAAGTGGATTTGTGTGTTCAGGGTTTTTCTTATATATTCGCGGAAGGTTTCCCGGTCTGTTTTTTTGTTGTACATTCTGCGATTAGGTTTTATTTATATTTATTTTTTATTTTATATTTATTCTATCGATGCTCGTGTTGTAGTCAATTAGAATAGGTGAGTGGTCCGATGACAGGTCAAGTTTCGATTTTATTTGGAGCGAGGTTTCGTTAATGTTACGAGTTATGCAGAAGTCTATTAGATCTGGTGTTTTATTTGGATTTGCTGGCCAGTAAGTTGGTTCTCCAGTGCTTAATTGTTTCGCTTTCGTTTTACGCATCGCATTATATAGGTTTTTGACTTTCGTGGTAGTGGTTCTTGACCCCCATATCGTGTTCTTTGTGTTAAAATCTCCCGCGACAAGAAATCGGTGACCGAGTGATTTTAAGTATGTTCCATATTGGTCGCATGCTATTTTGTGTCTAGGTGGGCTATTAAATGCGGCTATGTTTATTGGTCCAATGTTGTCTTTTATTTCAATGATTGTTGATTGTATATGGCTTGTTTTATAGTGGTGTAGCGCTGTATATTTTAAGTTCTCTTTTATTAGTATGGCTGCTCCTCCACGTCTTGATCCGCTGGGGTGGTTTGTAGTCAGTTGCTTGTATTCATGTATTTTTATTCTATGATCGTTAGTAAAATGTGTTTCCGCTATGAGTGCAAAGTCAATGAGATTGTTATTTAGAAATTGTGTTAGTTCTGGTGTGTGGCTGTTTAGACCGTTGGTGTTCCTTGCTATAATTCTCAACTTACTGTCCATGTTGGTTTTTTAGTAAGCTTTGTTTTTGTAAGAGTATGGTTATAACTTTAAGCGCATTTAGTTTGGCCATCAGCTGTAGACATTTCGTAGACTTTTGTTTTATGTTTACCCGCACATTTGACACTTATAGGATCTCTAGTACAGAAGTTTTTTGGGTGGCCGTATTTTTGGCAATTATCGCATTGTGAGATTTTAGGGGTGGTTCAAATTTAATTATAGTTTGTAATAGTTGCGTTATTTTGTAAATGTCAGCGTTGTTTTTGTGTGCTTTTAGTTTTATGAAGAATATTGGTAGTGGAGCTTTTGTTGTTTTATGTTGTATGTTATATTTTGTTGTTGTGTCGTGGCCTAGGTCTTGTAATTCCGTCTTTATTTCGGTTTCAGGATATAGGTTTCTTAAAACGACCTTAAAGCCTCGTTTCTCTTTAGATTTGAAAGTATGGTATTCTTTTTTTTTTCACGTAATAATTTTATAATTTCTCTGTAATGTTTGGATTCCGAAGTTTGTATTATTACTTCGTTGTTCGGATAGGACTTCAGGGATAAGTTTTTGTCTACCGCTTTTTTGAGTGCATTAGTTAGTATACTTATGTTTCCGCGTCTTGAATATAAATTGGACGTAATTTGCTTATTTTTTGGGCATTTTTTATTTGAGATGTGAAATGCTAATCTGTGACACTGTGCTCGTGTTCTTTGTTAGTTTTCTGAATGTCATCTGTTTTTGATCAAATTTCAAATCTATTTGATGAAACAAGATTAGAAATGGATGAACATTTAGAAACTAATAATGATTAACATCACGTTCCGTATTGTCAATGACCAACCGGGAGACAAAGATAGCTTCAGTGACAGGAACGACAACTAAAGGTTTAGGTGAAATTATTATAGAAGGATGTATAGTTGTCACATTAGCAGGGTTAGAAACACCTGTATTAACTGCCGCAGCAAAAGAAACTGTAGGAGAAACTGATATAGGAGTTGAATACACCTGGTCACTATTCTGATTTAAACAACTGGAAATATTTGGGCTGTCATGAGCACTAATAACTTTCCTAGAAGGTACTTTTGCTTTATAAGGTTTGGCCTTCTTTAGTTCAGGAGACAAATCAGCACATTTGCACTCCTTAAAAGATTTTTCATAAACTTCAAGCTTTTCATCAACCCGTTTATAATCCTTAACTAATTCTGAAAACTATTTTTGGCAATGCTGCCAACGATTCTACCAGTTAGGTTGGCACAAGCGACATGTGCATGGTTGTCGCAAATCTAACACGATACCGAAGTGGTAGCAACATCGAGTGCCTTCTTACACTTCGCGTAATAACAAGCCATAATAGAAAAATTTAATAAATAGAAATAAAAAGAGAGTCGCGATTTAGCTTCGAAAGCGAACGGTCGCATGCGCGAAGTGCACATAGTGAACAAACAACCAGTTGTATATCCACAACAGTGTCCCCCTGGCCTCTTGGCGAACATTCAAGGGCATTGTGTTTCGCATTGACTAATTACTGATTTCGTTTGCCAAAATCGCGCTTATCAGTGTCGAAATCAAAGCACCGTTACGCACGTGCACGGCTGCACAACTGTGCATGCTCATCGTGTTGACATTCTACTTTAGAAAACAAAAAAGAAAAAAAAACAAAAACTAAATAACACAATTGAGTGCAAGCCCACCAATTCAATATGGAAAGCCAAGGCACTCACAATTTTGAAAAAGCACAGAGCTCCGCCTGTGCCAATGCGTCTAGCCCTGACATGCAGAAGTTTCAGGTGCTGAAACGCAAAAACAAGCTACCCCTGTCCCCTGTGGGCAGCCTAAAAAGACGCAATAGCGACAAAGCCATTAACTTGGTTAGCAACAGCAACTTATACACTAATCGGTTTGCGGCACTAGCATGCGATACTCACGATGATATGGACATGGAAGAAACATCGAGCTTGAAGGATGCAGAGAATCCGTCAACAAGCGCCGCCGCTGCCGCTGCAAACGCTAACAGCAAAGCGGAGCAAAAATCTGAGACCCGGAAACCAGCACATAAACCACCGCCAATAGTACTCAATGACATAGTCAGCCTTCCTGAACTAATGGCCACAATTTTACAAGTGACGGACGCTGATAACGTAGAAACAAGAACGTCGCAGGGGGGTGTTGTGCGCCTATATGCTAAAGACTCTGAGGCATACAGGGCAGTGGTGCGAAAACTGGAAGAGCTAAAAGTGAACTTCCATAGCTACCAACTTATAGAGGATAAGCCCTACAAAATTGTTATCAAAGGGCTCCACTTTTCCACCTTGAACACAGAGATAATCAGCCAACTAAGACAGCTTGGCCATGAGGTGCTCCTCGCCTTTAACCCCAAAAGCCGAGCCACGGGCGAACAAATGAACATTTTCTTTGTCAACTTAGCGCCGGCTAAGAATAACAAAGATGTTCTATCAATAAAGACGCTATGCAGGCAACGTGTCGGAATCGAACCTTCGAGAAAGACATCAGACATTACCCAATGTCACCGTTGCCAATTATACGGCCACTCAGCTCGATACTGCCGCAGAGAGTTCATTTGTGTCAAATGCGGTATGACGCATAAAACTGATAAATGCACCAGACCAAGTGAAGCCCCCGCCACATGCGCGCACTGCGCGGGCGATCACCCTGCAAATTACAAGGGTTGTGCGTACTACCAAAAATACTTACAGCGCAACCATCTAAAAATAGCTACAGCAAAACCGCCTAGGCCAGATAAACCTACTCAGCCGGCAACTAAACGACAGTTTCCTTCTATCTCTCACTACGCCACAACGACCAATGGGGCTCCGGCCCAGCTCAATTACGCAGAAGCGGCCCGTGGGCAACAGGTGCAGCCATCACAGCAGCAGACCAAACAACAACAGAGACAGTCTCAACCACATACTCAACCCATGCCACGGCAACAGCCACAACAGCATCAACACGGTAACACTCTTTTTGTTAATAACGCCGGCTTTATGGACGGTATCATCTCATTAAACAGAACATTTGAGAAGTTTGCAGAAATGCAAGCTCAAATGCTGCAAATGCAGAGCCAAATTCTGGCCCTGCTCACTGCGCTAACCGCAAAATGACCTCCCTACGCCTCCTTATTTGGAACGCCAATGGCGTCTCCAACAAATTACACGAGCTTGACTGCATCGTGCAATACCACAATATCGACGTAATACTGTTGAGTGAAACTAAACTCAAACGCGACAGTACACCAAAACTCCAAGGGTTCTCTTCATACTCTGCTAATCATACAACGGGCAGATACGCAAAAGGAGGTTCGGCCATCATGATCAGAAGCAGTATAAAACACTTCCCTACTAAGCCTGTCTGCACCGAAAAAGTTCAATTGGCTTCTGCCACTGTCTACACTGAAATAGGGGAAATTGATATTGGTTCAATCTACTGCCCCCCCGCCTTTAGCTGGTCAGAGAATGACTTCGCCACACTAATGGGTAACCCCAGCCGTAAATACCTCATAGGCGGTGACTGGAACGCTACACACGGACTATGGGGTGCTAGACGACGTAACATAAGAGGACGGGAACTTGTTGGCCACATTCTCTCTTCTGGTGCCAATGTTCTAGCTACTGGTGCCCCCACAAGGTACCCATTCCGCGATAATAATCTGCCAAGCTGCATTGACTTTGCCGTATATAAAGGCATACCCCACGTTAAAATCAGCATCAGGGAGTGCGCGGACCTAAGCTCTGACCACCTGCCTTTATTAGTCGAGCTTGATTCGGCGGCAGTGTCTTTCCCCTCAGTCGAGAGACTAATCAGCCATGACACTAACATTGACGCCTTCCAAAGAATAATCTCAAACTCCACCCACCTGAGCATGAATATTAACTCTGGCCCGGATATCGATTTTGCCGTAGAGCTGTTCACTCGTAAAATCCACAATGCAGCTGAGGAGGCCCGTACTACCCATCCCAGAGCTTCACGCCCGCCTGGTGGCACAAGAGGTCTAACAAACCAGTTACGCACCCTTCTCTTGAGGAAGCGCCAGATGAGAAAGGTTTTTATGAGCACTCAGCACCCGCAGGATAAAATGGAATGGCATAGGGCCGCCGAACAGCTCAGCGAAGCGCTCCATATGCATCGCGCCAACACTTTCGACCATATGCTGCAAAACATGGACGCCAAAAAAGATGCCCCTTTCTGCCTATGGAAGGCTACCAGAAGGCTAACACGCCAAGCCATCCGACTCACCCCTATAATGTCTGCCAACGGTAGATGGTGCCGCTCCGATGACGAACAGGCAAACACTTTTGCCACACATCTAGCCGAGCGTTTTAAGCCCATCATCACGGCGTCCCCCGAGGAGCTATTGGAAACAGAAGACCAATTATCAACACCGCTACAAATGGACCTTCCAATCTCCCCTATCACCCTAGAGGAGGTGGAGAGTGTTATTCGGCGACTAAAAAGTAATAAGGCACCTGGCCACGACAAAATCTGTAACAACACGATTAAGGCCCTTCCACCGAAGGCTCTTCTTTTTATTGTTCTGATCTTCAACGCAATAATAAGAGTGCAACACTTCCCATCTCAGTGGAAGTTGGCCGAGGTGGTCATGATCCACAAAGCTGGTAAGCCGGACTACGACCCAAAATCGTACCGGCCGATCAGTCTCCTGCCTTCGCTCTCGAAAGTATGGGAAAGACTGATCGCCGCCCGAATTCGTGAAATTTCCGATACTCGGAGCATTACCCCGGACCACCAGTTCGGGTTCAGAACTGGTCATGGCACCACAGAACAGCTACATCGGGTGGTAAACCGGATTCTCAGCTCCTTCGACACCAAGGAGTACTGCAACGCTCTGTTCATTGACATACAACAAGCCTTCGACCGAGTCTGGCATACCGGGCTGTTAGCAAAAATTAAAGCAGCCCTTCCGGCCCCGTACTTTCTGCTTCTGCGCTCATATCTGGACGGGCGGTCTTTTCAAGTAAAAGTGCGCGAGGTCAAATCAGCCACTCTTCCAGTCCAGGCTGGAGTGCCACAAGGCAGCGTCCTGGGACCCATACTATACAACCTGTTCACATCGGACCTTCCAACTCCCGACGCCGAACAAATGGGTATTGACCCCGAAAAAATGCTACTAGCAACATATGCCGACGACATAAGTGTTTTATACTCAGCAAGCTGCGAATACGAAGCCGCGGACGGGCTACAGGAGTATCTCCACGCCTTCGAGGTCTGGGCTGACAGATGGAACATAAAGCTCAACGCAGATAAATGCACAAACGTTTGCTTCACACTTAGACGAAAGTTTCCGCCGACCATCCATCTGGGTGGCGCAGCCTTGCCACAATCTAATAAGACGAAATACCTTGGACTTATTCTGGACAGCAGGCTAACCTTCAGGGACCACATTATAGCGACTGTTGCTACCTGTCGCTCTAAATTGAGGAAGCTACACTGGTTACTCAATGGAAAAAGCAAGCTCTCGCTGCGAAACAAGAGAACCATTTATCAGCAAATCATCGCCCCCTGCTGGCAATACGGTATTCAGATCTGGGGCATCGCTGCTAAGTCTAATCGCCAGCGGATTCAGACCATGCAAAACAAGGCAACCCGCCTTATAACAGGCTGTGACTGGTACGTTCGCAACTCTACCTTGCATCGAGACCTTAATCTGAGCACCATAGAAGATCAGATCTGCTTCTTCTCGAGTAGATACAATGACAGACTCGTGAGACATAATAACCGTCTGGCAAGACCTCTTGCCTTAGCAGCCCCTATAAGAAGGCTGAAGCGACGTCACTTTAGACAACTAAACAACTAAATTCACAAGTGATCTCATTCTTTCATCAGTATCAATGAACACTATAATTAAGTAAAATATTAAACATAATAATAAATTTAATTAAGTTAACAATTTTTGAAAATGTAACTGGAGAATAACAACCTAGAAAACAGGTGTCTCATAGGGCACAATGCGCCCTGATTAACGCCTAATAAAAAGAAAAAAAAAAAAAAAAAAAAAGAAATAAAAAAAAAAATATAAATTAAAAACTTAAAATTAACTGAAAGATTTGAAAGGGAACAGAAGCCAAAAATTATGCAATTAAATTTAATTAAAACAGAAGAAAGTACTAACAAATGAAAGTGAAAGTTTGAACGAGGAAATTGATACATGCAATAATTAAACTATAGTCGCGCACAAAACAGATGTTTGTTGTTCGTTTACAAAAACAAAACAATGCAAAGCACCAAAAGCATAAAATTATTTACGAAGAAATAAAAATTTAATAACATTTTTTTTTCAATTTATAGTTGGCATCTCTCTATTCCTGTCAGTAGTTGCCCATCTCTACAATATAAAACTAATTTTGTAATATAGCTTATAAAACAATTAAAGCAAAGATATTAATTTTGTAATTGTTACGTTATTGATTTAGAAACAACTGACTTCTTTTTTTTTATGTGATAACATCTTTAGCGGGGGTAGTGAACTTGAAAATTAATGCAAAATCCCCAACCATTTAATCACGAAACCAAACATTTACTCGCTTATAGGTAAGCAAATGATGTTTGTTGTACAAAAATGAACTCTGTGGACATATACGTGTGCCGTATGAAATGTTGTGAGTGCGAAATCTACTCTCTCGTTTGCTTATTATCTCTTGAAAAACATTTTATCATACGGCACACGTATACACACAGAGTTGCACATGTTTGTTTTCCTTTAACCCTTTTAAGACCAGTGTTGCCGATAGGTAACATTTGATAGAAGCTGATTGTGCATTTGATATTTTTGTATAAAATATATTATTCAGATTTTTACAAAAAGTGCATTTGAAGGTTAACATAAGATAAGTTAAATGAAGAGACTCTAATTTGTATACCAAAATTATTGACTTTTGTCTCAGGATTTTTGCAAAAACAATCTTGCCTATAGGCACTTCAATTCGATCCTGAGAGGCATTAGTGTGGTGGTTGTCTTCATATACAAAGCCTTTTTTTGATTGAAGTTGTTTGGCTTGCCGAACATTTGTTGTTGCTCATTTTTTTCTAGTTGTCATGTGCGTGTAGTGTGTGCAAAATAAATTTACTAAAATATGATGAAACTATTCAGTTCATTCGGAATTTAAACTTTGCAATGAATTCAACTGAACTGACGATTATCGAAACACCAGATCATTCAGATTGTAGTGGAGTGCGCAAAATATTAAATGAAGACAATTTAAGCCGGCTACGCAAAATATGAATATTGGTGAACTATTTATTTCGATCTTTGGCATGTGTCTCCATTTAATTAAATGAGCAATATGAATGGATAAATATGGAAACGTAACAAATTTTACATAGTTTGTTTTAATTTATAATTGAATAATAATTATTAATTTATAATCATTATTAATTATTAGAAATAAATTACATGCATAATGCAAAAATGTGCATAAAAAATGTCTGATATTTAACCATTCATTCATAATTTATCAAATATAAAAAATCTACTCTAAAATAGACAAATCTCACACTAGGCATTAGTGCGAGCAGCATATGAATAGGCAGAGAAAGGGAAATAATATCATTTGAAATCACATCAAAAACGCAAACATAAAAAAATGAAAACTAAGATCAAAATAAAAACAAGCAATTGAGTGCGAGCAGCACATATGCATAGCAAAGGAAAAAAACACAAACACATAGACAGAGAATATGTATAATAAGAAGACGCATGACAGCGTTGAAAATATTTGTATGTGGTAGAGGTGTCAACACACCATCGATAGTTTTCGATATTTAAAAAAAAACTATCGATATTATCGCGATAGTATCGTTAAAGATGAAATTAAGAAAAAAGAAAAAAAATCTTTAATGGAACCTGCAAAAATATTAACTATATGTAATATGGACTCATTATGCGTTTATACAACTGTGGTGTATCACCTAACAAATATTCTTACCGTCAGCCATCTCGAAAACTGTATTAAAAACACGCCTTCAGCACCACATGCACCACCCGCACAATTAGCACTACCTGCACAATCATCACCACCACCGAAAAAATTTGAAATTGCACAAAATTTAACTATTTTAACAAAAAGAATTTTCGGAGGGAAATTACCTGCGCTTCGAATGTTCAAGAGAAATGTTAGTGATGGAGTTCACAATGTAAAGCGACTATCGATAGTATTTTAAAACCATCGATAGTGTTTGAAAATTAAAACTATAGATACTATCGATAGTACCATCGATAGTTTGACACCTCTAGTATGTGGGTCGGCTCGAGACGACCCTACCGTAAGATGGCGTGGGGCCAGGACTCTACCAGAAGATGACATATATTTTTTTCGCTGGTAGTTGCATGTGTGTATGATAATTGTCTTCATATACAAAGCATTTTTTTTGATTTTGTTGTTGGACTAGCCGATTGCGCATATTTGTTGTTGCTAATTTTTTTTCTAGTTGCCATGCGTGTGGCGATTTTCTTCTCGCTTTTTATAATTACGCATTATTTGTGAAAATAAGTGTGTGCAAAATATATTTACTAAAATATGATGGAATTATTCAGTTCATTCGGAATCTAAATACTTATCGCAAAAAAATTTTTTACAAATGCACATTGATGCAGCGAAAGATATCCAATGCCACCCCAACGTAAAAAAACTTTTCTTCAGGGCGCGTATGTTTTTCACTATAGAAAACTTAATCGTGAAATGGCGAATAACCAAAGCCGCATATCTAAGAAACTGAATAAAATTATAAGTTGACAAACAAAACAGCAACTTTTCTTTGGTTTATGGTATTTTCAGGCAGTAAAACATGAAAGTTATCGGAAATTTAAAGAGGTTATAAGCTATCAACATAATTTAGTTCACGTACATAACACCAGTTGAATTATATTATATAATATTATATATATATGTAATATTAACAGAAAAGCTGCACATATTTCGTCAATTTAATGGCTCAAACATGCCGTAATTTTTTCAAAATATTAACATACTTCTTTATTTACAAATTGCAATTCAGATCCAAACATATGACAGTGTTGTGCGGCGTAAAAATGTTAAAATCAGCTCAAAATATCTTAAATTCATATGACGTCACAAATATAAAATGGCGGCCTTCTAATTCGAGCGGTCCGATTAGTGTCAAAAATTGGCACCACCTTGTAATTATTACACCATGGCAGAGTATTATTAAATAGTGCTGGAGCAACATCGATATATCGACCTTTCCTAATGTCAATTTTCTTTAAGTTTATATTATTGCTTATAATGTTCTGGAAACATTGCAATTTGCCCATTTTTTCATTGGTTTCTTATTACATTTAAGACTTTGTAAAACAAAAGATATTAAAACATATACAGAAAAGAAAAAAACAAAAGAAAACATTCTGTTCCAGGCACAAGTGATAATCTAATAATATTTAATTATTCAAAACCTGTCTCCATTTATTTTTATTGATGAAAAGAAGCATGTCTACATGCTTAGATTTTATGGATACCATCCGTGGACTTATTAAAAAAGTTCCAAACTGCTGAATTCCCATATTTTGTCCGGCTGCCGCCTCTAAGGCAGATGCAGATGTATGTTACCTAGAGTGCCCAATTCCGATGCCCAGGCATCAAGTGAAATTTGTCTCTGCCAACTTCAAGAACAAGACTGTAAATCACTGTAATCTAAAATCGCCTTAAAATAAAGATTCGCAGGAAAAGGAACGATTTCTTCGTTTATTTCATTGCAGATTGTCTCCTTTCCACCTTAGGTGGAATCCAAATTAAGATACTAACAAAACCCTTTTGTTTTTCAAGATATCGTTACCAAATTTTGGACTTCATAATTTTAAGTAACATCCAATCATTTTCACTTGTCAAAACAAAATATTCTTCGAAACGACTTTTTATTCCTGTACCAAAAAATGGTATCACTTGTTGTTGATTGAAGTTGGCTGTGCTGCTGTATTATTATCAGCTGACGTTAAATTTTAAGAATGGTCGCAACCCTAAGAACTGTATTGATTTGCTTAAAGCATTTGCCTGCCTATATTTTGCATGGCCGAGTGAACATTTGCTTAAGCAAATTGAGAAACTTTACTAGCTGACAATACTGACGTTCAAGAAAATCTTGTTAGAAAGTGATACTCATTTAGGCAAAGTGGGACGTTGGAAAATGCTGCCAATATAGTATATTTGAAGGGATTAATAGCTCATTATTATTATTATATACGTTAATATACGTGTATCACGCTATTAACCCTTATTATTATTTTAGGGTATATTATAGTTGTGCAAATACATGTAACAGGCAGAAGGAGCCATGGCATATATTCTTGATCAGCATCGAAAGGCGAGTCGATCTGGCCATTTCCGTCTGTCTATCTGTCTGTTTGTTTGTCTGTCTGTCCGTATGAATACACGGATTTCGGAAACGGTTAGATCTACAACCACCAAATTTTGCACGAAGACTCCTAATCCATAGGCATAACAAGTTTATTTTGTTTTTCGATATTCAACCTATAACATATTGCTGTCATTGCTTCTTTACGCTCTTATTCAATGATGCTGCGCACATGAACCCGAAAATGTATTTGGACAACAATACGATCTCTGAGCAGGATATTGGCATGGAGCGCGTGGATGCGATTTATGCAAATATGCGACGTAGCTTAAAAATTTATTAAATGCAGTGTTATTTATTATTATAAATATTAATAATTTAAAACAAAGGGTTTAATAAAAAGCAAAAAATAGTAAATGCATATAATGATAATTTGTATTCGTTTAGTATTCTCATTGCTTTGAAACGTTGGTAACGATTTAAAAAAAAAATTGAGTAAACAGTGTCGAAAAGAGGAAATCCATAATAAAAGCCACGTAAAGTTAATTTCACAATTGTTGGAAAAAGTCAACAGAGTGCTCAAGCACAATACAAACAAAATACAATAATTCAGCGTTAAAAACCATACACTTTGTTGCTTTGTTTATGAACAACTATGAGTTAACTACTTTCGCTAGAACGCAAGAGGTTGCATACTTGCAGCACTACCTGTTGCCTACTAACATTAAGTAACACTCCGAAATTCTCATTGTCGAGAATCTGATTTTGCGAGCTGGGGAAATGCACAGCGTGAATCTGTCAATGAACAGTGCTGCTAACATATGTATGCAGAGTTTTCATAACATGACAGCAGCAGCGAAGGCAAATATTTGACAAAAAAAACCGCTTTCAGCTTTCAACTCTATAAGCGAAAGTGCGTTTCTTGCGTGGATAATTGCGATTTATTTCTTTTAAATCTATAATATGTAATATGATTACATCCTCATTTATTAAATAGGGATTTCTACATCAAACTCACTATCCAACTTAATACAGTTCGCATTTTTGCAATCTACATACAAAAACATACATACATATATACAATATATAATGAAAATATAGAGCCACACAAATAAAACTGCAACTATAAGATTATAATTACCTTTGCCATTCGAATTTTTCAAAAACTTCTCCATTTCCAAGCGTTGCTGCCAATAATATCCTTTTGGATAATAAATATTTTTTACTTGTTGCTTAATTACTTTAATAGTTAAACGTGCATTTATGTATGAAAAACGTTTATATAGAAAAAATATGTTTATAAGCATTCAAAGTGTACACACGCAAACAATTGCGAAGAATTGTTGATTTTCTTAAGCTTATCGCATTTTAGTAAACAAATTTAAAGCAAAAAAAAAAAACAAATGTCACTGCCTGAGTGAAGTTAACTGCATTAAGTCAGCTGATGATGCTATACAGCTGATGCTGATGCAGCGAACGGACAAAACTGAAATTGGAGTTTTTCTTCCATTCCACTTAGAATTGTCTAGACCACTTATTCAATTGCATTGGAATAAGTGTGCTTTTTGAAACACACAACCCTGTTTGTGAGAAAATCTAAATTCGTTATATTACTGAACCTATTTGATGCGAGAAATATTTCAACTCTTTGTTCAACAAGCTTATATACAAGCTAATTAAAGCTATTATTATTATTATATCATGATATAAATTAGTAAAAAACATCGTTAATCGGAAAAAACATCGATGATCGAAATACATTCACAAACATCGATGTATCGATATTACATCGATGTTTCGTCCAGCACTATTAAAGAGTTGTTTGACATTTTGTGCGAGTCGTCTCAAGTTGTATGACAACGTCTGTTTTCAGTGAAATTTATAATAAATTGCAACTGATTAAACTTTTTACATTTCTCATGTCGAAAGATTCAACCAAATTGCAAATTAAAAAAATCTATGGCTGACACGAAAGCTACTCGGGCCTTTGCTGGCAACAATAATATGCAAAATATTAATTTAGTAATACCAAGGGCGATAAACCTACAATGCAAAGATTTTCAAGAATACTTACGTACACGCACCGCCGAAACACTTGAGCGACTGTACAGTTTCCCAACCATTTGTTTAGCACTGTACCGCGAATTGCCTGAAATTGGGCGCGCACTTGTAATACGCATTCTCTTTGTTGAACAGCCGGTACCGCAAGCTGTAATAGCTTCATGGGGATCGCAACATTATGCAAAGTAACTCTATGAGTATATTTTGACATTTTGTCAATTATGATACTAAAGAAAAACTTAAAAACTTTTTTTCCTTACAGAGAACAGATGGCAGCAACAGCTTGTCTAACGGAGCTGTATGTTTGGCGTGTGACTGCTATTCCGGGTGGCCTGTCTGCGTGGGAATTATGTCCCACCTTCAAGAAAAATTTAAAAATAGCTTTGCTTGGCGGCGGAAAGCCGTGGTCGATGTCACACACACTGGAAAAAGACTCGAAGCCGCGTGACATTGCTTTTCTCGATGCATACGCAATGGCCCGTTGGCGTTGTGTACTACATTATATGGTCGGTTCTTCCACCTCTAGCAAATATGGTGGTCAAGTTGATGGTGGTGAAGGAATAAGCCCGGATGCTGTGCGACTGCTTCTACATGCGAATCTGATGAAACGTGATGAACGCGATGGAATAGTTATTACAAGACAAGGATTTCAATTCCTTCTGTTAGACACGCAGTCTCAAGTTTGGCACTTTATGTTGCAATATCTCGATACATGCGAAGAACATGGACTCTCATTGCCAGAGTGTCTGAGTATGATGTTTCAATTGAGTTTCTCCACTCTGGGAAGAGATTACAGCTCAGAAGGCATGAGTCCCAGGATGTTGACATTTCTTCAGCATTTACGTGAATTCGGTTTAGTATTTCAGCGCAAACGTAAAGAGGGCCGCTTCTACCCGACACGCCTGGCTTTGAATGTAACGAATAAAGATGCTGTGGTACCTGCTGCCACAAGTGAAGAGTACAAAACTCAGGAAAGTGGTTACATCGTGGTTGAGACAAATTATCGAGTCTATGCCTACACAGATTCCGCGCTACAAGTTGCTGTACTGGGTCTATTCACTGAGCTGCTCTATCGTTTCCCTAATCTCGTCGTAGGAGTTCTTACACGCGACTCAGTTCGGCAAGCACTACGCGGTGGTATTACAGCCGATCAGATTGTCAGTTATTTAGAACAATATGCGCATCCAAATATGAAACTCACAGAATCTGCAATCAAGTCCAAATCGTCGCTACCTCCAACAGTGGTCGATCAAATTAAGTTATGGGAGTTGGAACGCAACCGTTTCACATATACTGAAGGCGTGGTATATAATCAGTTTCTATCTCAGGCTGATTTTGTTACGTTACGAGATTATGCTCAGTCGATAAGCGTGCTTATTTGGCAAAATGAGCGAACTCGTACTATGGTAGTAACTAAAAACGGTCACGATGACGTAAAAAAATATTGGAAACGTTACTCAAAAAGCGGTGGTTAGTTTGCATATTGTAATATTGTTTATAATAAAACCCATTTACCATTTAGAAAAGTGTTTTCAACAAATACATTTTACGTTTCAAAATATCGCTTGTAAAACCGTGGTAAATCTCACAAAACACCTTAACTAATTTAATTTAAAAAATTATGGGTCGCTGTGGAAAGCACAAATTATAATAGCTGTTCTTGTCCCAAAAATCTGGACTTTTCCAACCACACCAACCCTTTGATTGAATTGTCGGCAAATCATCGGCGCCCGTATAGTGAGGATCAAGAATTAGGTATTTTAACTGGCCTGAGTTTATACAGTAGTCTACACCAATTATAGTGTGCGCTAAAACGCCACCACCGATCATGACGGGAGTTCCTTGAGTTTGAAAATGCATAGCCACTTCAGAAGCAATAGTTGTTAACTCAGAACCACTTGTTAAATGCAATATCTTCGAGTCTACATTTAAAAATCCTTGTAAACACATACTTAACTCCGTTGAGCCGATCCACTGAGTCGATCCCACAAAGCTTGATGGTTTGTCGCCAATTTTATATAAATACTCCTGGATTTGTCGATGAGTCGGAATCTCTATTGTTGTGTATCCTTGTAACTGAAACCAAGAACAGATCGACTGCAGGGAGCGGTAAGCGCAGCCCCAGCCTTTATCCTGTACTTGCTCCTGCGAGTAGTGGTAGTACCGATAATTTCCCTGTACTAGATATAATTTTCCATTCTTGACGCCACTTGACCGCAGACCAATGTGGGTGTTAAGCAAAGGTAGTTGAATTTCGCTCTGTCTATCATAAAAGTGGCAACAATTTGCACGCCGGAAGTAAGGTCGAGTTATTGACAATCCAAAATGCCGATGTAAACGCCTACGATTCTCTTGCATATGACTTTCATCATCATCGATGCCATCTAAATAAGAGATCGTAACAAAATGGCCCAATTCTTTTGGATAGAAATGATAAATTCGTGGTACTTTTAGAGTGGTTGATTCTCCAGAACTCATGGTCTCCAAACGCTCACACAAGATTTGTTCGTAAAGCCGCAATGCTCGACAAATGCTTTCAATGAGTATGTCATACAGTCGATGGAGACGTGTCGTCTTACATAATATAGCCATAGCTTCCACCTTGAGTGGCACAGACATTCTTATCTCTTCATTATTTCTTATGCATACACTTGGAGAGTTCAGTGGTATGGTTGAACCATTTCCTCGGTCACAAGTTTTACATTGGAGTACATTAATATTTAAAACGTCATATGCACATCCCACTGCTCCATACACCTCAACAACTGCTGGTATTTTCTTAGAAGTGACAACCATTTTTTTGTCTTGCTTCTCTTTAAACGCTGGCAACGCAAGTGTAACTGCATTAATTATATCATCTACGACAGATTCACTGTTAATTTCATTTAGCTCAGCATTACCTTGAGCCCCGGTGCTAGTTACAAATACTTTTGTTGTCGACACATGGAACACCAGACTGCCACTAGTTAAATTTTTTCGCAAACGTTGCATCTCACACCTCAAGCCCGCCGAGGATTGGTCTGTGCAGAGATTTAAACCACATTGAAGCCGTGTAAAGCAAAAGTCACGATAGAGCTGATCAGCTTCCATAACTTCATATGGCATATCAGTGTCTTGTAATTTACCATGCATAAATATTGTGACACGCATGCCAACAAGTGTACCAAGTTCACATTGTAACTGCACTGGATTATCCGTAATGTCAACATTTTTTAATATTTCATTTAAATGAGCATCATTGTCAGTGCAATCACCAAACTTAATCAGGCCACAAAGGTCTAATTCCGCTGGCAGTTTATGCTGTATTTGTTCATAGTTCAGTTGACCAATCGTAGACTCCACGTTGAAACTGAGCAGCAACAAAGTACTTTCACCATAAAAGACGCCAAATAAACACCCACTGCATTGTTGTTTCACATGTTTTAACCGCTGTATAATGCCACATAAGATTTTTTATTAATTTAAAAAAATTATTAAATACATACCTCTAAGAGAAAAGCAGATATTTGTATTTTAGGAAACATGGTTTATTTTATTTTCTTTTTTAGTTTATTTTTTAGCTACTACTCCCTCTACTAACACCTCGTACTAATAGTACTACTTAGAGGTGTCAAACTATCGATGGTACTATCGATAGTATCGATAGTTTTAATTTTCAAACACTATCGATGGTTTTAAAATACTATCGATAGTCGCTTTGTAATGTAACATTGTGAACTTCATCACTAAAGTTTCTATGGAACATTCGATGCGCAGGTAATTTCCCCTCCGAAAATTCTATTTGTTAAAATAGTTAAATTTTGTGCTATTTTACATTTTTTCGGTGGTGGTGCTGATTAAGCAGGTAGTGCTAATTATGCGGGTGGTGCATGTAGTGCTGAAGGCGTGTTGTTAATACAGTTTTCGAGATGGCTGACGGTAAGAAAATTTCATAGGTGATAGGTTTACAGTTGTATAAACGCAAAATGAGTCCATATTACATATAATTAATATTTTTGCAGGTTCCATTAAAGATTTTTTTTTTCATTTCTTCTTTAACGATACTATCGCGATAATATCGATATATTTTTTTAAAATATCGAAAACTATCGGTGGTGTGACCATCGATAGTTTGACACCTCTAGTACAACTCCTAGTAGGGATGCGTATCGATATTGTATCGATACATAAACGCGATATTTAAGTTAAAAACGATATGATATTCGATGAGACATATATTAGATGTATCGATATTTAATACGATAGATCGCAATATATTCCCATCTCTTAAAAAGTTTCCCATCTTTTTCTATTCGGCGGTATGCAGTGTGCATTTTGGTTTAACACCTTAATTATGCCAAAGTAAGTAAATGTTGAGCCTAGATATATGCACATATTATGCACTAACTCTATTCCGATGTCCACTTACAGAATTACCTAAAAGCAAGCCAAAATATGGCAATCTATTGAGAAAATTGATTCAGATTCTACTCGTTGCAAATTGTGCATGAACGTTGTTTAAACTGCATGTAACAAGAACAATCTAAACGCTCATAAAAAAAAACAACCACAAATGAGAATTACTTGATCATCAAACTGTTGAATCGCTTAAAAATACCCAGCCGACACATAAAAACACTAACATTGATTTGCAGTCAAAGCCGTTTGCCAAAAGTCCTCTCTACTAGGTTTTTAAAAACGATCAATCTTTTTCAATGGTAGAAGAAAGATTTAGAAAATTCTGCTCGATTGGTCTACCGCATTACCGGCCGCCTAGTCGTAACAAAATTGTTGATTTGAGGCAGAGCACTTTTTTTAATATCGATTCTAGCAATATTCAATGCGTCATGGTTGATATTTCCGATATGATAATCTACATATGTGATATTTTTCTTGATATCAATATCGATATTTTTTTGCCGAAACCCATCCCTAGAAGCTAGTATTATAAATTATTATGAATGATTATGCACTGTTACAGTGAATAATATTGTTCACAAAATAACAATTGCAATTTGCAAAAGGATCAATGAGAAATCGAAGAAATACACATGTTATGTGTATGCAACTATGTATGCAATTTAAATTATAAATTCTAGAATTTTGTCCTCAACTGTAGCTAGTTCAAGGTTTCGATGCAGGATCTCATAAAAACGGCATGCTAAATTGAAATGACAAAATCAGGCAGCGGCGGGCAGCGTGTGTTGGAAGTCAAACTGCTATAATTTCCCATAATTCACTGTGGCCAGAGAATAAATGAATATTTTCTGCTCTTTATGTTTGTGTTTCTTTCCTTTGCTATGCATGTGCTGCTCGCACTCATGCTTTGATGACAATTGCTTATCTTTATTTTGATCTTAGTTTTTAGTTGTTTTATGTATGCGCTTTTGAAGTGATTTCAAATAATATTGTTCCCTTTCTGCCTATCATTGCTGCTCGCACTAATCCTAGTGTGAAATTTGTCAATTTTAGGGTGGATTTTTTATGTTTTATAAGTAATGAATGAATGGTTAAATATCCAAGACATTTTTTATGCATATTTTTGCATTATTTAATATGTAATTAATTTCTAACAATTGCGCATGTTTCTATTATTGCACTATATTTTTTAATTACAAATTAATAATTATTAATCGATTGGAAATTAATATAATTTATGTAAAAATTGTTACATTTCCATATTTATCCATTCATATTGATCAATTTATTAAATGCAGACACCTGTCAAGAATCAAATAAATAGTCCACCAAATATTCATATTTGGCGTAGCCGGCTTAAATTGTCTTCATTTAATATTTTGCGCAACTCCACTACAATCTGAACGAACTGGTGTTTCGATCGATCGATAGTTCAATTGAATGCATTGCAAATTTTTGTTCCGAATGAACTGAATAATTGCATCATAATTAAATAAATATATTTTGCACACATTTATTTACTCAAATAATGCATGATTAACGCAAAATATTCTAATTGGCTTTGACATTTTTCATTCACACAGTCAAAGTGCTAAGAAGCAGCTTTGAGAATTAAATGCCTGTAAGAATGAAGAAGAAGAGCTAATATTTCATAAAAAGCGAGAAAAATGAACTATAGTCGAAACTCGATTATCCGACTACTTGCTGATCCGAAAATACAGTAATTTTCATGCATTGGCTACTCTGTAATTCAAATAAATTGCAATTCTTTAATCCGAATTGCATGTTCTCCTTATGTCTTCAGTGGATTTATATCGTTTTAACGGAAATACTTATATGTTTATATACAACTTATAAATTAATTATTATTTTTTCATTGACCCTTGTGATTTTCTTTAATAAAGTTGCATATATTAAAACAATTCAGAAATCCTAAATATTGGATAGTCTAAATTGGGCCTGCAATCATTCTTCGGATTATCGAGTTTCGACTGTAGCTTTACAAATGAAACTTCTAAAAAATGTCAATCGCCAAAAAAATGCTTTGTATATGAAGACAATCACCACACGCATACACAAACATGACAACTACCGAAAAAGAAACAAGCGCAACAACAAATATGCGCAATCGCCTAGCCCAACAACTACAATCAAAAAAACGCTGTGTATATGAAGACCATCATCACATACACATGCAACTACCACCGAAAAAAATATATGCCACCTTACAATAAAGTCCGGGTCCCACGCTATCTTACGGCAGGGTCCTGGCGACAGGACCCAGGTGGAAACGTTTTCAACGGGGTCATGCATCTTCTTATTATACATATTCTCTGGTTCGGCTATTCTTTCGGCTTTTCGTTCGGCAAGACAACAAAGTCGTCGTACAACAAAATATAAGCAGTAAACGTACGAACGATTTTATGTTGATTGATTTATGGTATTTGTAATAACTTAATACTAAAAACAAACATATTTAATTAAAAAAAATTGAAAAAGTAAGTATGGCACTCAGTTGGTAGTAATAAATGTTTTTTTTTTTTTATTTCCCAATTGTTATTGTATTTTCTATCTACATAAGTAGACAATGTATACATGTTTCTGTGTAGCGGGATGATAATATGTAACTTAACATAAGTAAGACATTGAATAACATTGAATAACAATTTCTAAGACTTTACTTAACATTTACTAACATTTTATAACGTTAATGACATCAACATTATTACTTTTAATACTTTTAATTATAACTATTTTAATTATTTGTTGCAGCCGCGGTTTACACAAGGTCCACAGGCCTTGTTCTTTTTAGTCTTCTAATTTGTGTTAGTTCGACAATCGGAAGGTTGTTGATGTCTTTGTTTGTGTGAGACGCTAACTTTGTTTGGTGGTTTCTGCTTATATTCCTCACTTCGTCATTCAC